>JANHGB010014112.1:0-24549 GCA_026283785.1 Coracopsis vasa | reverse complement strand
TTTTTCCGTGCCCCCCCCGCTTTTCCGGCGCCCCCCCCCCCCCCCCTGAGCCGAAGCACTCGGGGGGGCAGCCGCAGCAGTTTCTTTCCCTCCCTGTGTTCCCACCGGCATCCCAGCTCCGTTCTCCTCCTTACAAAGTCTCCGGCTGCTTTCTGCTCCCGTACCTCCACACCACTGCAGACTCACGGTCATCCACCCGCTGGTTATGTTCACCCATTCCGTGTATATTCCGGCTTTTAGGTCGAAGTCTGTTTCGGGAAGCGATAGCAATGTTTGCCCTTGCTGGAAAGTTGCAGTTTCGCTGAAAACATGCATCTTGCTCAACCTTGCCTCCCCCTGGCTCAAGTAACAGCCCCTGGGTCTTGAAGGAACTCGACCTTATGGCTTTCCAGCCCCAATTTTGGGGACATTCATACTGGGGACCATTAGGTGAGTGTCAGCACCCTGTCACCTCCCACAAGAGACCTGCTTTCCTCTATGTGTAACCAGGAAGACTGGGGAATGATTTGGGCAGATTTTACAAATCAATTTGGCAAAACACATTTTTGCCTGCAAATAATCACAGTGCCTGCATTGCAAATACAGCAGTTTCTTTCCAGTTCCCCTGAGCAGAGCTTCCCTTTCTCCCTTGGCTTCTACGCATGTTCAGGCTCAGACCAACTCTTCCCCGATTTCCTATAAAGCTGCATTCAGCCTTTTTTCTTTTTCCCCTCCAAAAAAAAGACAACCTAACACTCAAAACCCCAAGTCACACTAGTTCCGTGTGTGGAAATGAGCTGGGTTTAAAATCTGCATTTAAGTTCTGTTGCTGTTCATGTTTTTATTTCCTCCTCTTCTATATGATTAGAGCACCAACCATGTAGCAATGAAAAAGGCGGCTGTGGGATCCCCCTGCCTGAGATGGAGGTCCTCTGCATGGGGATGCTGGGAGCCCTCCCCAGGCAGTCCAGGAAGAGCACATCCCTGCTCATGAGGGTCTCTGTGAGGTTTGGCCGCTATCCCATCTCACACCTTTCTGGGCCTGTACACAGCTCCTCCCTCCCCAAGGAATGGGGGACGAAGCTTGCTGCTCCTGGCTGGTGTTTCGTCTCTAATCTTGAACTAACAACACAATTTTAACAGTGGCACCACTTTTGGTTCAGGTACAACCATGTCAATCTGTGATGAAATAAGGAGCTCTGCTCCCCCCTGTTTCCATCCTCCCTCCAACACTCTCAAAACAGACACTGCATTACTGTAAATCCTATTTTTCTACATACATAATTAAGCAATAATGAAGAGGAATGGGAAAAAAAAAATCACTACCTTACTCAGTAGTTTTCCTGGCACAATCAACCTAGAGCTTTAAAGATGCCCTTACAACACATCTGTAGGATGTTTTATTACTACTATTTCTTCCTTCCTATAAAACTGAGTAAACTTCAAATGACCAGAAGGCCTTTACTTTCATGTGGAAGGGCTCCAGGATGACCTGAAGAGTTTTGTTTTCATACAGCCCAGACCCACTTTATGGGCCATGAGGATTCCTGCTTTTACTGCATCACCTCTACAATGTAGTCTTGCACACACAAAGGAGCAGAGTGCAGTGGTGGGCAGTCTGCCATCACAGGAGACAATTAAAGTCTCTCCAGCATGAAAGCCCTGCCTGCAGCTGAACAAGGGGATAAGCCCAGGGGACAGGGCTGTTTCCCTCTATTATACTACAGAGGGATGAGGGTTTGGATCAGTGGAGTTTTTCCTCATAAACGGGAATGAAGTTTGTTTCAGAGGCTGGTTTCTGTGTTCTGCCCCCCCAAAATAATAGCTCAGACCAAATCTACATAAACACACCAGAGACTGAACTTGGGCACATCCTCAGCAGCAGTGTGGAAGGTGGGGAGAACAGATGGAAACACCCAGGAGCAGAGGGATGATGACCTCAACTGGAAGATGGGCCTTTTCTTCCAACATATAATTAGGTCTCATATTAAAGCATGTCCCTTCAGCAAACCTTGATATGACAGCTTCTGTGTACATGTGCTCACAGACTGATGGCAAACTCAAAACTGGAGCAGGAAACCAGTTGCAGCAGGAAGTACTGGGGGCAAAGAAATGATTTCTAAAGATGTCTGAAAATGATTACTCTTTGCCCTCATGATGCTACTCTGGATGCTCACAAGCAAAGCACAGCATCCTGAGTGCAGAGGGTGGGTCTGACAGCGGAAACCCTGTGCTCACTAGGTCAAAAAGGACTAATTAGCAATGTGGAAAGGCTTGGGCTCATCTCACACTAGCTGCCTGTGTGAGTGCTCCCCCTCCATTTGGGGAGCAGAGGCTCCCCCAGGGCAGGCTCCGCTCACCCATCCACAGACAGCAGACGCTTCCTGCAGGGCAGGGTTTTAATTTGCTGGCAAGCGGCAACAAAATTGATTGAAATTGCAAATACCTTCTCCAAATGACTCACTCCCCTATCGCAGTGCTCCATGTAAATAAGTGACTGCTATTGTGGTGTATTCCCAGCACTCCACTACAGAGCTGTCAAAAGAAGAGGGGCAAAGTGGGAGGAGGGGCCAGGAGCAGGCAGAATACCAAACTCTTCCTCTCCCCGCAAAAGGGTCCATTTTCCCTTCCTTTTCATAGAATCCTTCCTTCCCATAGAATCACAGAATTCTATGATTCTATGGAAAGGGCCTATTCCCCAAACTTTGCAAAGCTTTCCACAACAGTTCCCATAGATATTTTAAGTCACGATTTTTAAAATCAAATGAATCAACATCGTTCATTATTGAAACCTAAGCTTCGAGGAACAGTATTTAAAACCCTAGAATGGTTTGGGTTGAAGGGACCTTAAAGCACATCCAATTTCAACCTCCCTGCCACAGAAACGGACACCTTCCACTGGACCAGCTTGCCCCAAGCCCCATCCAACCTGGCCTTGAGCACTGCCAGTGATGGTGCAGCCACAGCTTCTATGGACAACCTGTGCCAGGGCCTCAGCACCCTCACAGGGAACAACATAAGGTCACAAAAAACAATTACAAGTGTTGACAACTTGAGTGCTTTTTCTTTTCCTGGAAAAGAAAAAGGAAAGAAATGGGCTCACATGAGAATGGAAAGCATTTCTATTTATTCTCAGTGCTCCACTTTGGTATTTGGAACGAATTTTGTTCAAAGCCTTTATGCAAGGCATTTTATTACAGCCAAAGGTAGGAGCTACAACTCCATAACCCCAACAGTTTTTCCTTCATTGAGTCTTTGAAAGTCAATTAAAGGCTTTAGAGATTGCTTCCACGTTAAATAAATAAATCCATACCTAGCTCTGCTGCATGAAAACAACATCTGATAAATGAGCACCTAAACAGGTAACTGTGCTGCTTCAAAGGGCCTGCAATCCTCACTTCCATGGCACACCTCTATTTCTTAAAACTATTCCACTGTCATTTTCCATTTGCCCATAAAATGCATCAGCAGTGAAACACAATCCATAACCACAGTTAAAATGGAGCTTCTGAATTAATGAATGAGATTATAAGCAGCAGTTGTCCACAAAACCAAAGGGCTGAACACCATGGCGCAGGACGTGATGCCATTACTCTCCTCTTAGGAGACAGATATCCCAGTCCTCTGAAAATAGGCCCACACATTTATGTTCCTAATAATATTCTTAACTTTTTCCAAGGGATCAATCCATAATAATATAGATTATTACCTGGGAAAAGGTTTCAATTCAGTAAAACTCTTGGCTCTGGACCCCAACCAGATGCAATCACAAAACACAGGCCTGAGAACAGATCAATAGTACCCTCTCTGGCAAGCACAGAATTGCCCTCATACCTCTGCGTTCTCCTCACCACTGAGCATGACCAGGCTGATACAACACATTCCTCAGTGTTTAGCCACAACACCTCCAGCATTCATGGATTTACCACTAATATTTTCATACTCAAGGTTTTAATTAAAGGGAACCTCACCCTGCCCAGCAGCTCTCAGAGCACTGAGCAGCAGGAATGATGCAGGCAGCACCCCACCAATGCAGTACCTACACATGGTCCAAATGGGGCATGTGGGTCAAGCATGATCTACCTGCATCCCTTTACATCCCTACGGCTAGTTCAGGGGGAACTTTAATTTCTACACAGCCTCTTTACCACTACGTGAGATGCTCTCCTGTGGGCAGAGTCACCAGCTCCATGTGTCCCTGGCACCGTGTGGAGCAAAGGAATGTCGGTGCTGGCACTGCTCAGAACCACCCGGGATGCTGGCAGAGCCTAGTGGCTTTGCATTCCACTGAGTAATGTTTTACAAGGGGGTCAAGGAGAGGTTAAAACAGAAAGTTATGAAATGTCCAGCTTGCTTTTTGCTAAACCCCAGTATTAATAGCACAGAGGCCAGGCAGAGGGGCTCATACAACACAGAATAATCTCTCCAGAGACAGCAAACCTCTCGGATGGCTCCAGCCCTGCATCCACACCATCCAGCCAACCAGGTGCATGCAGCATTGCTGCTGGATGTGCTGCTTTCCTGGAGGTGATAAAATAAACTGAGCAGTGACATCAGTTCTGCTGTTTTTCCCCTGTTGCAGGAGTTTAATCAGCAGCCCAAACCAAAACATTTTTGTTAGGAAAGAGATGGCCACAATTAATCTAAATCTAATAACTAGAACATTTTCACTGGGGAATTAAAACAAATTATTCCTTTGCTATTGCATCTTCATCTCATTTACATTTTAATCCCAGTAGGATCTTCCTCTGTTATATTTGGAAAATGACTGCATAGAAAGGGAAAAACAACTCTGTTGAAGTACTCAAAGATGCATCCAGAATTTAGCTATTAGCTTCTACGGCAGAAGTCTGGCTATGCCAAGATGAGAATGGTTGAAAATTAGGACAAATACTGTGGTTTGTTCCAAACATGGCTGAATGCAGAGCCTGGTGGCATTTCAGCCTGTGCGCACAAACACAAGCAAACAAAAGGTTGGGGCATAAGGTTGTGTTGAAGGTGTAATTACACATTAGCCAGAGCAAAGCAGGTTGCTCTTTCATTTGTACCAAAACAAAAGGGGACTCTACTGGAGATCACTGTGTGCAGAGGGAACCTATGCCTTCCCACCCCCTGGCTCTCCACTCCCAGGGGGTGGTAGAAAACACTCAAGCCTTGTTTTCCTTGCTGTGAGGTTTCTTTGCAGGATAACAGGCTCATACTTTTTCACTCAAGGTAAATATGTAGTGAATAAAGGTGCTTTAATATTGTCAAAGTAACATCAGTACTATATCCCATCTTATTCCACTTTGCCTTACTACTTTGCCTGCTTGTTCTTATTTTGAAGCAAAAGCACACTAAAAATAAATAACCTACATTTCTGCCTTGTCAACAATAGGAAGTCCTGGTAAACACAAACTGTACACACATACCACCCTCCAGATCCCCATCCTGTCACAGGGTAGCTGATCCCACTAAGGACACGAGGTTAAACCAGCAACAGAGACAGCAGCTTTCTTCACCACAGAGCATGTTCTCTCTACTTTCAACCAGTTTAGAGTCTCTGCATAATCCCAGTTTTACCTCAAGTAATTATTTTCATGTGATCCTATGCATCCCTTTGCTTAGGAAGATACGAAGTGATGGCAACGTACTAGAAAGGAAGCAACCACACAGTCTAACATGGGAAGAGATGAGTTCATGCATCATGTGGTGTGGATAGCTGTGTGTAATATCACTCGAGGCTGATCAGCCCTCTGTGCCCTTAACACAGGGTGATGTAATACACAGAATTACTCTAGGTAAACCCAGACAGGCTCCTGTGCCTGCTTTTTCTGTGTTGCTTTGCCCTTCTGGCTGACCGTTGTCTAGTAGATCAAACACGATGCTTTAGTATTAACTTTCAAGTTCTTACACAGATTGTTCTTTAGGAGCTTGTTGAACTATTGACACAGTACATCCATGTTACTCCACAAGATCAAAAAGAGGAGACTTTCAGTCCAAGCGTAGTATTTGCTCAGGCTTGCTGTAATCCCGGCTTTACAGACTGACCTTCCCAAGAGCCCCGTAAGTGCCACAGAAATGACTCCTCATAAGACAGGCTTCAAGGATGCACCTATTATCTAGGTTGTGTTTATAGCGCACTCCATCAGTTAACATTCCTGGAGACCTTTGTGAAACCAAGTGTTTACAGACACAGAATTCGTTATTAAAATCTCATCTGGTTTCCAGTCCCCATTCCCAAATGCCACACTTGGGGCTGAAATTTGCCAGGCTCCTACTGGTATAGATCAGCAGATCAACCACTGAAGCTAAAAGGTGAAATCCTGGCTCCACTAAAGGTGACGGCAAGGTGCCTGCTGACTTCAGAACAGCCACAGTTTCATCCACTAATGACATTCAGTGTTTGTTGAAGCTTTTTGTTTTAATTAGTTTAGTGCAAAGAAACACCGGCTGTCCCAAACAACTACTCATGTAGTTAGCTATAGCATTTCTGAATATCATAATACTAAAGTTGGTGTTTAAAGGTATACTTCTCCCCAAGGTGATCCATCCCTTGCATGCCCTCAACCACTCTGAGCAGGCTCTGCTGATGCTTTCCTCCTCCCTCAAATACAATGTGCAGCTTCCCTGGATGCTACAGAATTGCTCTAGACTTACGCTGGTGCAGCTGAAAGGAAGATCAAACTGAGTATTCAATTACTTATGCACTCAAAGATATTTATTCCCCAAGATGAAACTCCTAAATCTGTTACTGCCAGTCCCTCTTCTATTACTATTCACGTGCTGCTACTTTCAGATCTATGGAGTTGTCAACACTATTTACTGGAAACAAAAAGTGAAAGATTGGAACATGACAGGTAAATGTTTAGAATTATTAATTGTTTGCACAGAGGAGGTAATTGATCTTCCTTAATTCTAGAAGAGTGTAATTGCTACACAGGGATGCTTCCCAAGACTTTTTTATTGTACCCAAGATCTATTTGTTTCATACTTTGGGACTTTTGTTTCTTTTTTAAACCCAGATGCTACAGTGGGTTAAAACTGAGGTGAAGAGCAACAGCTACAAGACCACAGGACAGACCTCAGAGAGGAAAGGGGCTCTTGCAGCAATGTTTGTGAAAACACCAGGCAAGGAGGGACAGGACCCCCCTGCCAGCACCAAGTTCTTAGCTCAAGGTCTGTGTAAAGGTAAATGCAATTCCTCAAAGGAAAAGTCATCTTGCTTCACAGCATCTTGTATTTTTCTCTTTATGCTAACACCTTCCTGTTGTTAGTATGTGCCATGGTTTTAACAATAGCTCTGCAGCAATAAGACTTCATAAAAATCTGTATGTAAAGATCAATGAAGAAAACCACAGGGTTTATTCTGTAACGGCCTCTGCCCCCATCAAGATCACTGACAGCAGTTCTCTTTGATGTACTCTCCCCTGTATCTTCATCAGGTGTTGAGGGCCCTAGCTCAAGGAATGTGGAAAATGAAAAGCCAGAAATCTCAACCAGTCAACTCAACCTGTCTAACGTTCAACACTCAGTTTCAGACATCCAATTTTCAGAGAGCCCTGTAGAGCCACACTGAGGAAATGAAAAATGACAGTGCCCACAGCCTGAACCTGTCCTCAGTCTCTCGCCCAGACTCTGTTAGCCCTTCTCAGTGCATGAAACCACCAGAGCCAAACAGCAGCCAGAAGATACACATTCACTGTTTCAAAGAGAAATAGGTGACCAATATAGCTGCTGATTTAATAACCCTGGAACTCAACCTTTCTGTCCATGTGCAGTGGAGACAATAGCCCAAAGAACTCAGCAAAGTCTCCTCACTGCCTGGCCTCACAGCCAGATGTAAAAAGGCTCTTTCTAGTCACATACATCCCAAACCTTGACCATGCCAATCATCCCTGTTGGGTTAGCGACATCAGCACCAGCCCACTGGGAATGGGCTGAGACCCATTCAACATCCCTTGACAAGGGCTGGATTCAAATCAGTAAGTCAAAGTGCTTGCTCCTGTGCCAGCTTTCCAAGGCATGCTGTCATCTTGGGAATCGCACACATAATAACACAAGGCATGAGTTGTCAAAGGAGTAACACAGGCTGTCCACAGAGTCACAGGTATTGCTCGCGGCACTGACAGAGCAATGTATATCACTGTCCCAAGTGCCAGATGAGCTCTACAGAAATTTTCCCCTTTCAATTTAATCCATCCATATCAATGACAAAATGGCTCTTTTTATTGCCATGTAAAACCAGTTTGTAAAATACACAAGATGAGTGTGCATGACTTCTGTACACAGGGTGCACCCCTGGTGTCTATAGTACGTGACCCAAGAAGCCTCCAAACCGCACCATCCTGAAAGCAAGGGGATACCAAGAGGATCCCTCCATCTACAGCTTTGTTGTAATAGTCTTTCCCAAAGTGTGTGTCCATGACCTGATTTGAGGAAGAATACAGGTTTGGGTAGATGTGATTTGGTGTGGCTGCTCTTGTTTTCTTTAAGTGTTAATCCTTTTACCTTTCACCCTTGCAAAACAACCTAAGAGGATCTAAGAGCCAGCTAAGAGCCCAGAAATAACCCCCAAACTCACAAGCATCATGACCTGAAAGCAAGACGGTCCTCTACTAACCATTAACAGCAAGATACACACCAGCTTCTCAGATCAAAGTGGCAGACTGATACCTGGCATCAGTATCTGAGGGAAATATCCCTCGGCATATCCACTTGAGGATTTAATTATGAGGACAAGCAGTACCTTCACAAAACCTTTGTGCAACTGCAACTTTTGCAGCCAGGGTACAAATACCCAGTGAACCTTTTAACTTCAAGTAAATGGTGGGCACATTTGTTCTTTCAGAAAAATTCAGCAGAGACAATCATCATCCCTTAAAAATTATCTGCAGCAAAATTTTAGCAATAGAATTAGGGAAAGACATACTTGTATCCTACCTCAAGACTTATGTGCATGTTCACCAAAGTTTCGAGTATCCAGTATCATGAATGCAAGCAACACATTTTTTGTTTCAAACAGAAAGCCAAGCAGGAGCAGAACTAAAGACAGTACTAAATATGCTGAAATAACTGTCCAAGACTCAAATAATCCCACCATGGCCTCTCCCCACACATAGCAAGATTTCTGATGAAATAAGAATTGATGGCATCATGTATGTTGTCAATAAAATACTCAACAGTAGTGGTTTTCTCTGTTTTGCCAATGCACATCATCAGAAAACAGAAAGCCAAACTTGCAGTTAGAGCTTTCCAAGAACTTTCTTAAAGAAATATATTCTCCCCTAGCAAGGGTTCCAACCTCCTCTTTTCCAAAGAAAAATATGGTCTTGCCTCACTTACCTCCTCCGTAGGTGGTAGCACACATGATGGACGTTATCCAGGCAATCTGGCTGTAGGAGATGCTGTAAACAGCCTGGAGCTCTTTGAAGTAGATTGTGAAAGCTTTAGGAAAGGTATATGCAAACCCAACTGAGATGGAGGCTCCGAACACCACTGCCCATCCCCATCCACCATCAGGGGGTACATAGCCCAGGTCCGAAGAGACTGGGGGAGACATGGTCAATCCAGATGTCAAAGCAAAATCCACTTCACGCTGTCCTGCAGGGCAAAGGATATGCGTGTTTTACAGAATATGCATATCGTGTAATCAGGCATCATTTTAAAGCATAGTGAAATAATTTAGAGGTACAGAGGATCACTCACTCTTGAAGCCTTGATCTTTTTGCTGTTGTGCAATTCTAACATAACCAAAATCACCCTTCCCTCCCAAAAACCCTTCTACCAGTATTTTAAATATACACACCCTCAAAGTTCTCCCACAGCTTCCACCTCCAGGGACAGACCTCATTCACAACTGAAGTTAAAGCCTCTGCTTTCTCTTCTCTCCCGTATCCAGCCAGTAGCTCGGCGTCTCACCTCAGGAGTTGGCTTCTGGAGGTTGCTCCTGCAACAGTCTCACCAGAGAGAACCAGATGATGCAGTTGTAGTGTTTTTAGGGTAAATGCTTCATTGTGTATTTTTCAGATGCAGGTGGAAAACCTTATGATTTCATGTTATCCCTCCTTAAAGGAATAATTCCCATTATGTGAACAGTAGAACGGCCTCACAGCATGTCCAGCTCTCCTGTTCTGCAGGGGAACAAGGCTCTCTTGGCTGTTCGCTTCCCTCAAGCCAACAAGCAATGTGTAAGCAACTGCTTGCAAAGAGGCTGAGGTTTCTTTCTACTTAGGGGCAGCAATTCCACTTGTGCCTACTGCCTGCCAGGTTACCAGATTATGCTCAGGAACAACAGATCAAAGAGGGCATTCACTCAGTTGCATTCTTCTCATTTTCCCTGGCCATTAAAATAAAATGAGGGTAAAAGGAAAAGCACCACCTCTCAGGAGTTAGTCCCTAAGCCTTCTGTCAAGGTCAAGGCATTAAACCAGAGAGGAGGAGGTACCACAGCAAGGAGTGCCAAGTAGGTGCACCTGCATCCTTGTGGATAAAAGGTGATTTATTACCTTCATATACTGCAAAGTCAGAAGCAAGTGAAGCTGAGAGGAAAAGGCATCATCAGAGCTAATGGGAAGGAGCAAGTACAGATAATCAGCTGGACACATTTTGGTGAACCATAGAGGCAATAGTCAGCTAACTGAGGAGAGAGGGACCTTTGCTTATCTTGCAAAAAGAGAGGAGAAATATCCCAGAACCTTAGGAAAAGTTCAATGCAATTTGTATCTGTTTGAAAGTGCATTGCCTCTTGAGAGATGTAGTTTGGAACCAAACTGTAAGTAGGGGGACACTACTGGAACCATATAGATATAAAAAAACCAAACAGTATTTTAAGCTGGTGATGTATAGGTATATCTATATGATGATATACTCCTGACTTCATGCTTTCTTTCATCTGCTTTTACAGTTGTTGCTTTAAGGACTTCCTGGCAAATGCACAGGGAAGAACTACTCAACTTTTAACATACAGGAAAATCCCTATGGCCCTAAACCCCTGTCCAAAGCAGATGAGCAAACCCCAATGGTACTGGAGAAAACATTGGTCCAAAAAGCTCCTATTTAATATATCCAGTCTTTAATTTCTACCTGGATAAAATCCAGGGCGGCAAGTTGCTGGGTTTTCTGAGATTTCATTGCTATACCAAAAGAAGGCCAACTAAGAAGTGTTTTACCACAGCAAAATAATAATAACGAAAATGTCCTGTTACACGATGAGGAATGCTATGGTACAATTTCAGCAGCAAGACAGATGGCACTTGCAAAGTTTCTCCTGTTCTGATATTAAGTAATAAAATAGTCTCATAGAAATTCATGGAACGTTATTTCCCTACTACTGGCATTCAGAATATATGGAACAAGTTATTCTGGTGAAGAACCTATCATCTCTCATCATTAAAGTTTTACCATAGAAAGAATAATTGTCTTTTAGAATTAACTACTCTTTGTTACCATAGGTGGGATTTCAAAAGGAAACCTAAATTAAAGAGTAATAGTGGTGACGCTGGAATGACCGTCCATTGACAAGATGTTTAAGAGCTTCTATTACTTATCATATTTGCATTTCATTGCACTGTTTCTTTCATCTATGCTTATTCTACCCAATTTAAGCTACTCAAATATTAGAGAATACCAAGCTTGCAAAAAAACATTGACATATTCTAGTGCTTTTGAAATCAGGCAATGTAAAATTGATTACAGGGTGAGCATCGTGAGGACATGTTCCCTTATTTAACATTATGTTTGGTATTCACAGTCTACCAAAGTTCAGAATATGCAAAACTTCTCGGGCACCTCAAATTCACATCTCTTTTGGCAGCCCTTTAAAAAGGTTGAGCCTGAACTTTCAATATATTTTCAGGGATTAACAAGAAAGGTCATTTTTTTATTACCACCAATTCATTCCTCTTGTAAAACCTTGACTAATTGCGCACCACCTTTAAAAGTCTCACACGATGAATATATCTGTTCACTGAATCTCATTTTCTGTTTAATGGGAGATTTATTAAGAAGACATTAGCATAGAATCAGATTATGGCATCGGTTTCCTTGTCCAGCTTTTCTTTATCAAGGCAATTTCTACGTAATACAGAAAACCAAAGAGAGGAACTGAAGATAAATGAAAACGCAGTGTACACTAGGAAATAAAAATCATATAAACTGACTTTTACTTCCCTGACTGTAAAACAAGTCTTCCAGAGGCTGGCCTGAAGGAACTGAACTTTAGGGACTGCTTTAACAGTTTAATAGTCTGAGCAATAAACATAATGGGATACATAGATACTCTCCCCCACTTCTCCTGTGGCACCCCCATGGTTTGTGGGGACAGCAGCACTAAGGAGGGCACAGGACCATCCTCTCATGGGACATTACCCCTTTCAGTTACCACCCTCACAGGCATGTCCTTGTCACCTTAAAGTTCCTCAGCACCAGCCGTCACCTTCTACAGGTTTGCTCTTAATTTCCATGTGGCATCGCAGCAGCTCCTTCTCCAATAACCACTTCAGGGACAACTTTTGCATTTTGATTTTCCTTTCTGATAACTGATCTCTAAACTGTTTGATTTCCTCCTGGAAGCCCCTGTTTTCTTACATCAGTGCTTCCACTTACTCTTACCACATTTGTGTTTTTCCTCCCCTCAATATTGTTCAGGCCCTGCTACACCATTGAAATAAAATTACAGACCTCTAATTTTCCAGGTCTTATTTAGATGAATGGAGGCATTACAGTTCATTTGTTGTTCTGTAGTTGCATTGTGCATGTAATTTCATTTGTCAGCTCTTTGAAAAGACCCCGTCTCACCTCATCCTTGATAGCTTCTCTTTCCTTTACCCAGAAAGCACTGAAACCTCCACCTCTTAATTCACCTTTTACTGAAGCAAAGGAAAAACGTGAGAAAATTGCCTTTGTACAGATATGGCCTTACTCAAATTCACTGGTAGGCTCTTTCCTTTTACTAATGTTTCATTTTTTACAAAGTTATACAGGTCTGGAATTCCCATTTCACCACCCACCATTCCCTATAGGCTTCCTGCTTTATTCCTCTAACTTTTTTAGACCTACTTATTCATTGATCACATCTGGATACTCATGATCCACTATTTTTCCCTCCTGTTTAGGAAACTAGATAAAGTTACTATCAACAACTTCAAAATAAAGAAATTCCAGGTCTCTTGCACAATCAAGGCCCTTACATCTCAATCTTCTTAATTTATTGAACATTTTTCCTTTTGGAACCAAAATATACAATCACAGTCCCCCATTCTGTAATTAAATCAACTGGGGACTATTCTTAGACTATACAATTACTTCCTACATTTGTTTTACTTGGTTGGGTGTGATTTTTTTGTTGTTAAATGGCAGCACCATGACAAATCAAACCCAAGTCTAATGCAGCTTCACCTGTCTATACAAGGACTCCCTTGGTTTCCCTCAACCCAAGCAAGCCACCGCACACCATACATATATACATACAAACTCACTGACCACTGTTCAGTGGGATGCTCTCTCTTCGGCAGAGGTGGGTACCACTGGGACTCTCCCTCCCTGTGGCTCTCCAGTTTCTGGCTCCCCTAGCAGTGACCCGCTCAGCTTTTAAAACCGTCTGCTGAACTCTTCCCCCACCCCAGATGCAGCAGAGATCAAAGGTTGAGATCAGAGGCTGTATCCTTAGATACAAGATCTTGCTGTAACTAGCAACACCCTTTGCCACCCAACCCCTCAAGTTGTATTCACAGGCAACTACATCCCACATTAACTAACATTCCAGGAACAGGGATGGCCATTTGCCCACCAGAGACAACATGAGTGCCAGCTCTCCATTTGCAGCGCTTGGAATCCTGGCCTCTCTCACATTTCTGTTGATATTTATAAATTACTTGCCCGATATCCTTTCTCCTTCCTCCCTCTCTTCCTTGTATATATTAACTTATTCTTTCTTCACACATCACATTTCTGCAGGCTCTGCTCCCATTCTCTCCTCTCGGGGCATTTGCGTACAGAGATCCCCTATCTTTGCCTATCCTGCTATAGGAATTTTAACCTCCTGCCTGAAATTCTCTTTCATGACATCCGAGTCACCTAAAATCCTGCATCAGACTTATTTTGATCACTCAAGAACAAACGAAGGGATTCACAGACCACAGCAACACTTATCAAGGGGTAAATTTCACCCAGGAGTGAGGGGAGGAGGATATGCAGAGTTCCTGAATTTCTTGCCAGTAACCAAGTGGATGACTTGGACAAGCGAGCAATGTCCACAGTGTGAGTCCACACTTTGTGGAGGTTCAATATAACCCGATTTCAGTAGGAATGTTTCAACAAGACTTAGGTTGCAAATCCCTACTTGAGGGATTTAAAACATTCCCCTGGCACGTTTATAATCCAGACGTTGCATTGCACTACTTAAGCACAAGAAAATACAGGAATCAAGCTGACTGTAGGCAGGTCAGGGTAATGTTCTCATCCAATCTAGTAGAAAACTCAACAGAAAGGTAAATAAACACAGAGAAAAATAATATATCCAAGCTAACTTTGCAAGTCAGCATTTACCGTAACCCACATTTCCTTGGAGCCACATGCAGTCATCCATGCTATTTTGTATTGCCCCAACAAAAACACCTTCCTTGCAAGGACACAGCAAATGCTTAAACCCATGCACTAGCTCACAGTTCACATTAAAAAGAAAGGCTGCTACCAGCACTACTGCAGCCAGCTCGATGCTCGTTTCACAAACACAGGATGCACAATGCACTCGTCAAATTTAAAAGGATTTTCTACCAGCCAGTACTACCAGCATGCTGAAAAAGTCTCCAAGTGTCAAAAGACAGCAAGATAAATTCTTGGGAGAAATCCATTGAGGGCTATTAAATACAAAGATGCCACCTCTGGCGTTGCAGTTGCAAATTGCTGGAGGCTGGGGAATATTGACAGCCAGCTCCATTCTTGTCTCCCCAGGTATCCACTGTTAGGGAGAGAACACCAATTGAACATACCTTAGTCTGAATTGATCTTATGGTCCAGCCCTCTTTACCTCGCTGGTCATGGCTTCTACAAGTTATTCTTTCTAAAAGCATTTTACAGCCAGAAATGTAACAAGCATATCCAGTGTTTTCTGTCTTCTGAAAGGAATGTATCAGTTATAGGTGCTATGAGAATTCACTGCAGAGTGTTCGAGATGCCTGGGGTCCTCAGTGCTGTCCCACTGGAGGTCATCAGAAGCTGCCTATTGAAGGGGCTGAAATCACACCAGACCTAGGGTTCACAAGAGTCATTTCTTTCAACACTACAGCCTTTAGGAGCAATGTTATTACGAAAACTCAATGGCTTTGCAAAAGGTGAAATTCCTTTTAGAATTCAGTAGTTTCTACACTGCTGGTCTTTTCTTCTAAAACTGTGCTTTCCCCTTTGCTTGCAGATACTTGATAGTTCCCTGGACTCTGAGATATTTTAGACATTTTGGTACTTTACCAAATCAAAACATGAATTTGCTTTTGTTAAATTATGTTGTCCCTCCTTCCACTTCTGTGTTAATAGCAATTGCCTTCATTATAGAAGTTTTCTACTGATGGTGATTGGGCTGTGGCCATTTGTATGCACTTCAGAAGCAATAGCAATTCAAACGATTGAGACTGCTTTTCAAAATCACTTTGGAATACCTTGGAAAAATCATCTCCATCAGTGGCTGAGATAGAAAAAAGCAGCAGAAACTCTCCTTTACTATTCCATTGACCTATGAAAAATTGAAATGTGAACGACTAATCAGATGGCTCTTCAATACTTGCTCTCCATATACTATTTTTGGTGTAAAATGTGGTACATCTCTTATTTCTTTTAAGAAAAAACAAAATGCAAGTTTCAGAGTCAGTACAATTTAAGCACTTCACTAACTGGCTGTGAAAGAAGGTTAATTTGATATTCACCAAATAGTCCTGCCCCTGAACTTTCCAGAATGTTTGAAGAAATCTGTTACTGAAGGAACATGAACAGAATCAAACTAGAAGGGTATAAAGCAAATCAAAATTTAACTGCAAGTATTTTCCTGCAGCTGATGTATCACATACCAACTTGACTTCAAAATAATAAATCTCATGAAATTTAGAATTGAGTTTACAAATAATCAAAAGCTATCATTAAAAAAAGAATCAAAAGTTGGCACAAACAGAGTGTACAGTTCACACATCTTCCATTCACACTGGACCTTGCCAGCTTTCTGCAATACTAGCAGCTGCAGAAAAGAGGTCATGTGCAGGTCCTAAGGATACATGGGAACACAGAGAGCATTCCTTAAAGTGGACTTATTTGGTACTATTTTGGTTGATGTTTTACAGGTATGTTATCATTGCTAGTACTCAGTGACACTTGAAGATCTAAATAAGCACATACTGTCTTTTAAGAGGTCAGACTCCACACTTTAAAGATGGTAACTGAGACTACCAGGGCACAGCCTCCTGCCCCATTAACCTGTTGTAGCTGTGGGGCCACAGCACAAAGCAGCAGGTCTAGGAGAACCTGAGACTCACTTCTATAGAATTGCATGCAGCAACAGTCCTTCCACGGGTCTCACCATCACTCAGGTACTATAAAGAGTAGGACACAATGCTTTACGTATTCCCCTTTTGCTCCTCTTCATGCAGATCTATGTTTTCTTTACTTAAAAACTTACGACATGTTGGAAACTGCCTAGTCCTTCAAAAAGAGTCAAACCCAGTCAACTCTTCAAGGGGGGATTTTTAGCCTGTTTTTCCTTGAGGAAACACAGTATTTAGTTTGGGTTGGTTGTTTTTTTTTATGTGTTCAATTACTCTCACTATCTGCTACCACATACACCTCAACTTCTGAGATGCTGTCTGGTTTAAATTACGTTTTATGGAGGGCCAAAGCTTTCAAAGATGTGTAGTCTGTACAGGTTTTGTGTGCAATTAGTTGGCTAGAATGGAAGGAGATCATAGACTAGTTTGGGTTGGGAGGGACCTTAACACTCATGCAGTTCCAACCCCCCTGCCACAGGAAGGGACATCTTCCACTAGACCAGATTGCTCCAAGCCTGACCTTGAACACTGCCAGGGATGGGGCAGCCACATCTTCTCTGGGCACCCTGTGCAACCTCCTGCAAGGCGAAGCTGACAAACACAACCTTTGTTATGGTTCAGAAAACCTGCTACAGAGAGACACATTAGAAATCAGTTAGTTTTGCTGCTCCTGAAATAACTTGTTAACCTGTAGCTCGATCACACAAACTCAAAGTTAATAAATACCTGCCTCTGACAGTGGATATTTGCATTATCATTTGTGTAAAGTACAGAAATCAGCAGTGAGGCACATGGGACCTTAACTAGATGTTAAGGAAGGGGTGAGGTTCAAACTTTGAGGCAGAGAGGGGAGTACATGTTGCACAGAGATAAGGAGATAGCAACGCCTGGGTGGTTATTTCTCCACCTACTGACAGCACGAGTGCCCAGCTGTGAGGGCATCCCCTGCACACAGCATACGTGAGTGTATTTCTTCATAGCTTTGGGGCTGTGAAAAACCAGGGCACAGATTCATAAAAGTGGAACAAACCTGGTGGATTATTTCATTTAAGTAATGCTACTTTGCCTTGGGGTGTACATGTGTGTTCCATTCCTCCAGCAAATGCTTCCAAAATAACATGTCTCACTTCCCAAAGTATGTCTGAAAGTGAAAATCAAAATAGCCAGAAAATAGTTCCACCCCCTCCCAGGACAGAAACAGTCTCCCCAAGTGCCCATATATTTCTCTCATCAAAAAAATACATCAGAATTTACTGTAGCATCCAAAGAAGGGAAATCCTCTTCGACGCTTAGAGGGTATAATAATTTGCAAAACTGCTTCCTTAGTTAGCCATGACCCTCAATATACCTGAATAGCTCAACTTGACCATGCAGAATTCTCATTCGTTGCATGCCAAGTGTTAGAAGGATTTCATAAGAGCTATTAGGGAACTTGGAGCACAGAGGGCCAATTCATTTATCACGGTTTCTTGCCATGAGAGCAAAAGAGGAATTAAAGAATCAAAGAACATGGTTGAACTACTCCTGTCCCAGTTTTGGCTCTGGTCCCTCTCCGTGGCCATTACAAACCAAGAGTTCCTTCCAGATATGTCTTAGAAAGTTCAAGCCTACCTCCTCTGTGCTGGCTTCATCACTTTTTCTGCAAGGTCTTCAAGAAGACACATCCCTGGTTTGTGACAGAGCAGTTGCAGATCTGGACAGGAAAGTAGGAAGGCAAGTGGTGCCTTTGCTCTACTGGCTGATTACTCCAGAGAAATCTTGCCAGCAACAGAAGGCTGCAAACAGACAAGATATCAAGACTGTCCAGTACATGCTGTCATAGGTTGGAAAAAAGTAGCTCAACTACGAAGAACAATGCTGCAATCACATAAAATAAACCAGTGATTACACAAAGAGGCCAGGACCCATGGATGCTGCCCTTCGGTCCAACTGGAGAGAGTGGAACATTCTGAAACGGTGACCAGGAGCATGGATCTGCTAGCAGAAACTCACCCAAGGCTAGGATCATCACGCAGAAGTCTTCAAACGTGGGTACCGCAATGCACAGCTCATGAGCAGTCTCCTGCGTAGCTCAGGCAGCCAAGCCAGCCTGACTCACGGGCTGTGTGTACAGAGCTCATCTGAAGATACACCACCACCTGGATTCTGAATTTCTTCTGTTGTGGCCAGACTACCAGGCGAACAGCCTTTAAATCACAACCAGACAAGTTTACAGGCTGGGGGTGAGTGGCTGAGTGTGTGGGAGGGTGGAAATAACATCTGCAAGAACTCAATAAAAGGGGTACCTTCCCAAACAAGAGAACTTCATGATTTCCTAGCCTGCAATGACTGAACATCATTAGACAGTCCCTGAAAGGGAACAAAGGTTCTCAAATGAAAAGTATAATTTACAAGCAGATGTGCTAAGCACTGTCACTACATCAGAAGCCACATATAAGGCTGGAGTTTTGTTTAAACAGCTAGGGGAAAAGAGGCTTCTTGTTCTCGGCTCTGGAGTAGCCTCCTTTGCAACCAGCATCACTGTACTCTCCACCTTCCTTTTGCCACCTGGGAAGGAACTTCCTTACTAAGGATGTTGGGAAATTCAGTATGAAGCATTTCAGGGCTTTCCAATGTGCAGCAGTATCAGACTGGAAAGCCCTACTTGACATTCCTGCTGTGATGACAGCTCCAGGCAAAGGCAAGGAGGAAGGGAGAGGGAAAGATGATGTCACCTGCATGTAAGCAAATGAGAAGTTAGACCTGAACAGCAACAAGGAGACAGCAAAGCAGAACAAAGCACCTTCCACCCCAAGTAACAGCTTTAAAAAGTAAAGGAAAAAATTACATAGATACATTACACACAAGTAGAGAAACAACTGAACAAGTATCAAAAAGATGTATCACTGGGTTAACTTGCAGAAGTTTACTAAGAAGCATGCACAAAATTTACCACAAAGCCAGTTGAACTCAATTGTATTTCAACAATAGGTTTATTTTAAGAAACATAACATGACATTAAGTAAAAATGCAAAATTGTGCAATTATGGCAAAATGTTTAAAAATCCACACATTTGCCCTCATAGGACTACAGTACTTCTTACTAACATACCTGAGCACTGAATGTTGGATGCCATTTCTAAACAGCCTTACGAACAGGGAGCTCTTCGATTTCTTGTAGAACATACACACACTGCATGGTTGGTGCACCAGAAATGCTTTTAGTTAGTCTAAATTTTACTGATGGAATCAAGTGGAAATTACAAAATGTTGCCTTCTAAAGTAACTAAGAAGTCTGGAAAAAGAGATTTACACTCACAAAGTCCTCACAATGCTAGAAATTCATTTAATAAGGGGCAAGAAATGAATGCAGAAAAAATACCAAGTGGGGGAAAATGTACAGATTACTGTTTAAGTATTATCAGTACCTTTGGTGCAATTACTTTTTTCTCTTGTGCTGTGCAAGTTTACTTAAGCCTGACTCTAAAGCAAAACTTTAGCAGGAATCTGACTTTCAGCAAGACGTAGAAGCATTTAAGAATTGGCAAAATGTCACAGCTACATTACTGTCTCAACAAACTCCTCATGCAAAAAGTTTAGTATATTCTACTCCCACAGCAAGTTCCAGGATTTAACTTTTAAACACATAACAGACTTGGATCACACCCTCAGTTTGAATGGTTAAACAGAATGGAGATCTTCGTACTTTAGTGCAGATAAAACAAAATGAAACAAACCTACTGCAGAATTAACCACAGCATATTGTACTTCTATACATCACATGACCAGTCAACTGCTAACTCAATTCTATTTCATAGTTTCAAGTAATATATTGAAATTTGTTCTACTAAATAAATATGGATTGTCAAAAAGCAGCAAGAAGTCTTGTAAATATTCAACCAAGCTTAAGAAAACCCAAAACAACAAAAAATCAAAACCAACCAACAAAAAAAAAAAAAAAAAGAGAAAAAAGGTACATAACACTTTGCAAAGAAATGGTTTTACACACAAATGCAACACTGCTAGGGAGGGTGCTTCAGAAAGCTTGCAGCTAAAGGCCTACAACAGAGCAAAGAGCTAGCCAAGGACTAAGGGTAATTGTAAAAACGAAATCAGTTGTCCATTAAAAAAAACACCAACACTCTTATTCTTGGCTATGGATACACAGAAAACAGTATCCAGAGGAAAACTAAACAAAAAAACACCACACCTCAACACTGTTGGAAAATGCAGTCTTAGCAAGAAGTGTCAATTCAGGCGCTCATGTTCAAAAGCAGCGGCTTGGTGAGTCTCTGGAAGATGAGGTATGTAATGCAAAGAGGCTTTTTCTTTTTTTCTCCTTTTCATTTCACAGTTTTTGTGTTTGTTTTTGCCTTTTAAACACTTTGTGCAAGAATTAAGAAATAGAACCAGGCATGTATTGTTGTGGATGAGAAAGATCCCATTTGGGAACAGTAACACCACATCGTAAACAAACATTATCAAAATCCTCAGCCATGCCAGGGGGGATAAACAACGAGCTAAATATTTGGCTTACTGAAATATCAGCTGTGAAGCCAGATAGTGGTAAGCATTTACAGCCAGCGATGGACACTGCTATTTCAAGTTAACTGATTTCCTTAGGTCAACTGGAGAAAACAGGGAAGAGTAAGATAACATACTCACAGCTCTGCAAAAATTAGAGCTGTAACGAAGTAAACCTGGTGAGTTACAGCCGGTAAGAGTTTTAGGATTCATCTTTTCCCTTTTAAATCCAGTTTTCAGTACTGAAGTAGAGGCTGAACTTTAAACTCATTTACTACTCAAAAATAAACTAAATGTTAAATACATAGAGAAAAGTGTTGCAATACATTGGATTCCTATTACATATTTGCACCTCAGAGCATTTAAGCCACGGACACATATTGTCAATTTTCCTTTAATACACCAGATAACGAAGACAGCTCAGTAGTGCAAATTTTCACATTATAGATCAGAATGAAAGAGGAATTATTTCAGGGCTTGACTGCAGGGAGAAAAGTACAACAACTTGTAAAGTTAAGCCACACTTTTCCAAACTACTGGTGCACATGCCAACTTTGCACATAGCACTGTACTTCAGTGGAGACAAAGTGAACACTCCACACAAAAAGAAAAGAAAAATAATCACTATTATGAAGGCCATATCCTGTCACCATTCTGTGCAAGAATACCACTGCAGTAAAAATGTTATGTTAAAAAAGACAACTTGATGACAGGACAGGGTCTTACAACAGACATATTTCATGGAAACTAACAGGCTGTCTTAAACAGTAGCATAAAGCTGGCCCATTTCAGACAAACAAGTATTAAAAACGTACTAGCACCATCAACTTTTGGGTTAAAGCCCTTTATGGGATGGAAAAAAAGGTGTTAAGCAGTGTTAAAAAAAAAATATGGTTTTACAACAGTACGTCTATGTGGCAGAAAATAGGTGTTGGGATTTCCCCCCCATCGTTAAGCTCAGAAATCCACAGACAAGAAGTAGTACAGTAACGTGAACAGGATCCGTCCGGGGCAAAGGTACTCTGTGCTCCAATTCTGACTTGAGGACTTGAGTTTTCCTCCTAAATTGTAGTGCACAAACATCACAAAACATCTTCGCAGACTTCAAAAATAGTACAAACAAAAAAAAGAGATCATTATGAATCAGGATCTATCATTCCCCTATGTACTTTCAATCTAGAATGAAAAACAACCAAAGAAAACCAACTTAGTGATATTGCCTCAAAATTTACCCGTATTTAAAAAAAAAAAAAAGGAGAGAAAAAAAAGAAAAGTCACTTCAAACCATCTTGGACATCCTTAGCTAGTAATGCTAGATTTTCTTTCACTGTAGTGCATAGTTATCCTGGCTCTTCCACTTAATTTGCTCTTACCACAAAACCACCCCTCTAGTATGACATGATTAAGTGTTTACCAGAAAAAAAAAAAATGCTGATAATTGCACTTTGTAACCTCCTTCTCATTTCCCAGGAAAGCATCAGTAAATATGAAACTGAACCAGTATTCCCTCCCCAGACTGCAACCTTTAAAGAGCACCCGTCCCCATTGACAAAAAACAGTCTGTTTCAGCTTACAATAAATACTGACAGGATTTCTTTGTTTTCTTTTAAGACATGTTTTCTCTAGCATCAGATCACCACTGAAATCACTAAGGCCTGTGACTGAAAACAAACAAGATTTAAATAACTTTCTGAAGACACTGCGGATACAATTTAGCAACAACACATTCAAAATGCCGGCCCAAATCCCAGAGCCTGTCTGGAGTCTCATAGACCTTTTGCCATTGGTCAGTAACCTCATCATACTGGTAGAGCGAATTCTTCCTGCTGGTTCTGAAAACATGTTCTTCAACAGTGACTTGAGTAGCTCTGACAAACAGATGGAGTTTGTTTTTGAGGAGTACGAGTTTTATATATGGATTAATGGACTGATCACAAGGGAAGTCTTTTTTTCGAGTCCACTTATTTTGTTCAATGTCATAGGCCTCTACGGTAAACATACGTTGATGGTTTCCACAGGTTCCAGCTATGTAGTAGATGGAGTCATTGTACACAGTTGCCAAGCCTTGGAGTCTAGGCACAGTCATTGGGGTCAAAAAGCCCCAGTAATCCTTCTGAGGATCATAGCAGAGAAAAAATTCCCCTGAAAAAAGAGAGGAAAAATAAAACATAACTTATGCTTCATTCCCAGACCAGTAATTCTGCAGCTACTAAGCTTTCAGATACGTTCTTCCACAGACACAAACAGTCTACCAATTTTTAAGTGCCTTGATCTCATAACAGAAACCCTAGCACCACGTCCTGCTTTCGTCCAGGTTACAAACATGAGTAAAAACTACTTTGAGTTTCTATTCCAGCTGAAGAAAAGGGAATGTGAAATGTATCAGAAATACAATGTTTTACATATTTACTAGATATCCTTCACTACTTCTAAACCATGCTTACTAATTTTGGACAAATTCTTGTAAGATCCTAGGCCTGAAATGTCTGAAGTATTTGTTTTGTTCTTTAACATCTTCACAATAGGTCATCTACAGGCCATGGAGTCCCCAAATTCAGTGCCAGAAATTCATTAAACCTGAGCAAACAATTGTGCCTTGCACCAAACACACACACTTTGAAACCACTTGTATCAGGAAGCTAGGTTACACATTTGGGCTGATTTGCTTAGAAGGAGGCCAGGTGAGTATTTGCATGAAGCTACTGATTCATCATTAGTTTTGTGATGCGATTACAAAACATCTCTTCTGTTCACTGCACAGAGAAGCATCTATAGGCTGCAGAAAATGGAAGTTCACCTGACTGAAAGCTTATGCTCTGCAAACTTGATGAAAATAGATAAAGATTACTCTGTCTTTTGTAAAGCTTGGGGAAACAAAGGCATAACATTTGCCAAATACCAGCATAATTCAAATAATAAATAATTTCACATGGCTGTTTTAAGAATCTTAACCAAGCACCTCAAGTATAACAAATACAGCAATGATACAATAAAATGGATGGGGGACAGCTTAAAAGCCAAGTCTTACATATAATACATTTTTGATTATTAATTTTTATTCCAAAGTGTAATCTCCTATGACTGATGCTCGTATTCCATTGGCATTTTAACACTCAATCCTTATTGACTACTTCAAACTTATGACCTTTCTCTAGAAAGGTTATTGAAAGTTAGCTTTTTTATACTACTTCAGTGCAACTCAATCAAGGTTTTATCTATCACACTCAAACAGAAGAGTTGCCTATTTCCCATAATATAAATCTTTGTAATCTGCTGATTGCACAGAGAAATACCTTGCAAGCATTGAGCTGTCATTTAAACCACTGAAGCACAGAATTAGTGCAGTTAAAATCTGTAAACAAATTATGCAGGTTATAAAATTGTTTACTTTTTTAGCAGTTCTAACAAACTCTAACAAGTTAAATCATAAACTGGTTTGGGTTGGAAGGGACTTTACATCCAGTTCCAACCCCC
Organism: Coracopsis vasa; assembly: GCA_026283785.1. Taxonomy (NCBI): domain Eukaryota; kingdom Metazoa; phylum Chordata; class Aves; order Psittaciformes; family Psittacidae; genus Coracopsis; species Coracopsis vasa. The sequence goes on along the minus strand of JANHGB010014112.1, from coordinate 88 downwards.
TGCCACGGGCAGGACACCTTCCACTAGAGCAGGTTGCTCCAAGCCCCATCCAACCTGGCCTTGAACACTGCCAGGGATGGGGCAGCCA
>JANHGB010014111.1:0-11345 GCA_026283785.1 Coracopsis vasa | reverse complement strand
CGATGGGCAAGCAGGCGGGCGATGGGCAGGCAGGCGGGCGATGGGCAGGCAGGCGGGTGATGGGCAGGCAGGCAGGCGATGGGCAGGCAGGCGGGCGATGGGCAGGCAGGCGGGCGATGGGCAGGCAGGCGGGCGATGGGCGGGCAGGCAGGCGGGTGATGGGCAGGCAGGCGGGTGATGGGCAGGCAGGCAGGCGATGGGCAGGCAGGCGGGTGATGCCGGTGCTGAGCCGCTGCCTTGCTGTCGCAGGTGGTACTTTGGGAAGATCACGCGCCGCGAGTCCGAGCGGCTGCTGCTGAACCCCGAAAACCCCCGAGGGACCTTCCTGGTGCGGGAGAGCGAGACCACGAAAGGTGAGCGGGGATGGGGGGGACCAGCCCGGGGAGCCCCCTCCAGGGGATGGAGAGACCCTGGTCCCCTCGGTCACTGCATAGTCCTGGGTCTGAAGCACACAGAGAGGGAGGAGGAGGAAAAGAGTTGAACCTTGCAGACAGGTCCAGCAGGCAGGATGCTCTTTTTCCTGTCCTTTGGTGGGGTTTTGTGGTGGTGTTTGGTTGATTTTGGGGTTTGGGAGGTGGTTTTTTACACCCCCAAGGAGGTGGTTTTGGTTTTTCCTATTCCCCAGTGGCAAAATCGTGGGTATGTGCTTCCTGGGCAGCCAGGCAGAGGTCCTGCTGGGTCTTTAGGTCCTTTCAAGTCTAATGATTCTTCATAGCTGTTTTGTGTTCCCCAAAAGTGCAAGTTGTGATCTTCATGGTTCGGCTGCCTGAGGATGCTGTTTCTTACCTGCAAATGTGGTTTAGTTTGCCTCCAAAAGGCACCTTTGGGAAAAGCTCCTTGATGTTCCTTTCTGTCTTGATGCCTTGAGCTTGCACTGTTTATTTTATCCTGGTGGAAGCAGCTCATTCAAGCAGCGCATAAATCTTCCTTTCCTTTACTTGTGGAGTGCAGTGTTGCTCTCCTGTGGCCAGAGGAGGGACAAGCTGCCAAAGTGATGCCAATGGTGGGATTTGTGGAGGAGGGAGTTGGCTCCATTCTGAGATGTTCGGTTATGGGTCAGCAGCTGCCCCCAGCCTGGTCCTGTCCCCTGCTTCAGTGTCCCCTCATTGCTGTCAGAGCCACGTCCATCCCTGTGCCATGGGAGCTGCTCACCCTCCTGCTGGGCCCCCCCACACCCAGTGGGGTCTCTTCCTTGGTGCCAGCGTGGGGGACACGCTTCATCCCTGTGTGGTGGCTCCTCTGGGAGTGGGTCCCAGCCAGGAGAAGCATTCCTTGTGGAGGAAGCGTCCGTGGTGCTGTGCACTGGGGAGAGGGACCTGGGGGGGGGGCGCTGGAGGGGATGATGCCTCTTGTTAGCATGGCCCATGGGGATGCTGGAGGAGCAGTGGGGATCGCCTGTGCCCGAATGACTGACCCAACAGCCACCTCCTTCTGCAGCAGGGGTCTCCAGGAGACCCTCATCTCTGTGCCAGCCTGGCTGGGGGCAAGGCTTGGCAGAGCTGCTGTGCAGGGGAAAGGTTGTGATTACACGGTGTGGCTGTAACCGGGGGTATGCGCCCCCCCTCCCTGGCATGGGGAGCTGCTCCCCGTCCTCTGCTTTCGGGGGGAAGCAGCAGCCTGCGTGCCCGGTCCTGCCCCCCCTGCACCCACCCCATGGGGGGCACCCCCCTGCGGTGCATCCCCCCCAGCCCCTCGGTGCTGCCCGCAGGTGCCTATTGCCTCTCTGTCTCCGACTTCGACAACGCCAAGGGGCTCAACGTGAAGCACTACAAGATCCGCAAGCTGGACAGCGGCGGCTTCTACATCACCTCCCGCACCCAGTTCAACAGCCTGCAGCAGCTCGTGGCCTATTACTCCAGTGGGTAGTCACTTGGGGTCCCCATGGGGTCTGGGGGACACCCTGGGTGCTGTGCCTGCCCTCACTGCAGGATAGGTGCTGCTGGGGAGCCAGTATGGGGTTGGGGGACCCCAAACCAGTTGAGGGGGATGCTGGTGAAAAGCTGGTTGGGTTTTAGGGAGGAGGGCGAGGGTTTTGGGTACGGGTCTTTGCAGTGCTTCAGAGGGAAGATGTGGGGTAAAGATGTCATGTGCCTACATGACCAAGTGTCACCCTGGTGTTCTCCCTTCCTGTGCTAGAACACGCTGACGGCTTGTGCCATCGTCTCACCAATGTCTGCCCCACTTCCAAGCCCCAGACTCAAGGCCTTGCCAAGGATGCCTGGGAAATCCCCCGGGAATCGCTGCGGCTGGAGGTCAAGCTGGGACAGGGCTGCTTCGGAGAGGTGTGGATGGGTAAGGACCATTCCCACCCCACTGTCCCCCTGTGTCACCACCCGCATCCTCTGCCCAGGTGCCCAGAGCCTGCAGTGGGGTGGGGGAGCAGGCGAGGGACGGGCCCCCTGCCCCATACACGTGTCCTGAGCAGTGTGTCCTGTGCCACAGGGACCTGGAACGGCACCACCCGGGTGGCGATCAAGACGCTGAAGCCTGGCACCATGTCCCCGGAGGCCTTCCTGCAGGAAGCCCAGGTTATGAAGAAGCTCCGGCACGAGAAGCTGGTTCAGCTCTACGCCGTGGTGTCAGAGGAGCCCATTTACATTGTCACTGAGTACATGAGCAAGGGTGAGCGCAGGAGGGATGCCGGGGGAGGCTGAGGTCCTCCACTCCTCTGGACTGCTGTGACCGTGGTCTTCCTCACAGGGAGCCTCCTGGACTTCTTGAAGGGTGAGATGGGCAAGTACCTGCGGCTGCCCCAGCTCGTGGATATGGCAGCTCAGGTGGGTTTGTGCATCCCCAGGCCTCCTGCATCCCCTTCCAAAGGCAGTGGCTGCCGGAGCACCTCGCTGGGCTGCTGGGGCTATGCCCTGTTGGGTGGTGAGGTTCTGTGCAGCCTCTCTGGGGTGCTCACCCAATGGGTGCTCAGCCCAGAGCCAGGCTGCAGGCAGGGACCATCATTTTGCCTGCTCCTGTTGCTGCAAACCTGTATCCGTGTGGGTTTCCTTGAGCAATCGGTTGTTCCCACACCCGAGGAGGGGTCCTGCTGCGGAGCTGTTCCCCTCGGCAGTGCTCCCCAGGGACCCTCCTGTCACCCTCCAGCCTCGGTGCCCCATGTGTTGGTCCCCACAGATCGCATCTGGCATGGCCTACGTGGAGAGGATGAACTATGTCCACCGGGACCTGCGGGCAGCCAACATCCTCGTGGGGGAGAACCTGGTGTGCAAAGTGGCCGACTTCGGCTTGGCGCGGCTCATCGAGGACAATGAGTACACTGCTCGGCAAGGTGCGTCCCCGGCGCTCCCCGCGGGTGCCAGCACCGGCACTGATCTCTGCTCCCCAGGGCTGTGTTGCATCTCGACGCAGCACATGGCCCTGGTTGCATCCCCTCACCCTGCCTCTCCCGCAGGTGCCAAGTTCCCCATCAAGTGGACAGCCCCCGAAGCTGCTCTGTATGGCAGGTTTACCATCAAGTCGGATGTCTGGTCCTTTGGCATCCTCTTGACTGAGCTGACAACCAAGGGCAGAGTGCCATACCCAGGTGAGGGCTGGCAGCTGCCGGTGGAAGCCCCATCCCCATTGCAGTGCCCCAGCACTTGCCCCCAGCACTCGGTGGCCCCAGAGCTGTCTTTGCAGAGGAGCAAACTGGTGCAAAGTTTCTCTTGTGCTTTGGGCAGGGGTGCTGGGCTCTGGGGTGAGCTGCTCCTGCCCAGATCACATCCTGCTCTGCTGGGGCTGGGTGAGCAGGGTCACAGCCACCCTGTCCCACTGTAATCCCCCAGCAAGGTGATGGGCTGGCAGGGACGAGCGCTGTTGGACTGGGGGGGTCACCAGGGTTTTCCCATAAGGCTCATCCCAGCACGATGCCCCCTGGGAAAGGTGCGGTGCAGGATCTGGCCTGGCTCGAATCAATGCCGTATCTCCTCTGGCCACATGCAGGGATGGTGAACCGGGAGGTGCTGGACCAGGTCGAGCGGGGGTACCGCATGCCCTGCCCGCCCGAGTGCCCCGAGTCCCTGCATGACCTCATGTGCCAGTGCTGGCGGAAGGACCCGGAGGAGCGCCCCACCTTCGAGTACCTGCAGGCTTTCCTGGAGGACTACTTCACCTCGACAGAGCCCCAGTACCAGCCCGGCGAGAACCTATAGACCTGGAGCTCCTCCTGGCACCAGGGACGCTGCCGTCCTCGCCGTGGGGTGCCGGGGGCTGGACTCCCCAGCGAGGGGCTGGATGTTTGTGGAGCAGCCCTCAGGCGGGATGGGGCATCGTGTCCGGATGCGGCCAGGGGAGGTTCTGGGTGTCCCCATCGCTCATTAAGACTTCTGGCCCGTGTTTAACGAAGCGGCGCTGTCCCGCTGGCGAGAGGAGCCTGTGGGTGCCGGCAGAGCTGGCTCGGAGGGCGAGCGGAGCATCTCTTGATGAGAAACTTGGCTTTTGGGAGACCTTTTCCCTCCCCAGCAGCTCTGGGGTGAGCCTGGAGGAGCTGGGGGACAGCATCACCCCAGCTCGGACACATGGCCCTGATCTCCTGCACCCCCTTTTTAAATCAGCACAAATTTCCCTGCCCCTTCACCCATCCCAGCACCCCCATCCTTGGCTCTGGTTCTCCTGAGGGCGCTGGCAGGGATGTTTCACCATGGGGAAGGCACAGCCCTGGGCTGGTTTGGATGGGGTGATGCACTGGTGTTGGGTGGCAGCGGAACGCTGGTGGTCCCTGTTCCTCGGGCATCCCTCTGGCACTGGGAGTACGAAATGTGGCTGCTCGTGGCTCCAGTGACCAGCACCATCCCATGGGAGCACCTGGGTGCAGGTTCACATCTTCCAGCTGCGTCTGTTCCCCCAAGGGACCTGTCTCTCCTGAGAGCAGCACTGGGGGGTGCCAGCAGAGCCCTCGCCCAGCCCTGTCACCCCGGCGGCACTTTATCCCACTGAGCATTCCTGGTCTTCCAGCCGCCCCTGGGAAGTTCACCACAGCCCCCCCAGCCGCTCTCCCCAGCTCTGCCACCAGCAGCATCCCTGGGCTGGCCCTGCCACCACATCCGGTGCCACCACAGGCTTGGGTGCATGGTACGTGTGGCTCTTCAGGGTGCGTGAGTGCTTTGGGGAGATACTCATCTTTCACAGATGCTTTTGTCCACCCCGTACGTTTTTAGCTGCCTTCCCTCTACCCCCCACATCTCAACCACCAGGCTGCAGACCCTGTGCAGTGGGAGCATCCGCAGCCATGGGCTGCCGTCCTGGAGGAGAGTCCTGGGGAATGCTGTGCTGCGCCATTTGCATCCTCATCTGCCCCCTGCTTGTTCCCAAGGGCCTCAGCCCTGTTTCAGTGGTGGGTGCCTCGCCATGCTCAGTTGTGCCCCCACACACATCCCATGGGGCTGAACCCCGGTGGGGTGGCACCAGCCCCTGCGCTCTTCTGTCCAGCACCTGCTTGTACATAGCCCCCGAGCGGTCCCTGCACCCTCCCAGACATTGACTTCGTTGCATGTGTTGCTTCTTCCCCTCTCCTGTGGCTGTTCCCAGCTGGAAACCCTTCGCCATGGTGGCTCACAAGGCTTTGCTCCATCACCTCTTGGGTCCTGGCTCAGAAACAGGCTGGGGGCTGTTCGGATGCTCCCCTGCACCAGGGGTGGGATGGGGACTTCAGGAGGTGATGGCACGCACCGGTGTGAAGGACCCGGAGAGGGAAGCCAGCAGCTTTACCTACCTCTTGGTCCTTGGGCTTTCTTTGCCTCCCCATTGCTTGTGGGATGGGGTTTCCCTCCATCACAGCCTCCTTGCAGGCAGCAAATCCCAAACCACCTCTCACCAGCCCGTGCCAGTGTCCCATGAAAGCCAGGTGAGAGCTGAACATGGGCATGGGGGTGACCAAAACCACCTCCCAGACTTGCACCAGAGCAGGGCCCAGGCACACCACTGCTCCCACAGCTCGCTGGCCACTTATTTATGAACCAAGTGCTCATTGGGTTGGTTGGTGGCTCCTTTTTAATGATAAAACCTTCAAAATCAGCTTGAACAGACTCTGCCGCGGGATGGAGAGATCCCGCTGGCTTGGGGAACAGTGACTGGTTTCATGGATTGTTGGGTTTTAATCATGTGGGGACCTGGAGCCTTTTCTCCTCACACTTCCTCACAGGTTTGCTGTGCCTGCGTTTGGGCAGGGACCCTCCAAATCAAGATGTTCTGGGTCTTTCCATGTTTGCATCCCTGGGACAGGCGGCTGCTGCATCCCCATCAGCGCTGCCACAGAAGCCCCGTCCCGAGGGGTGGCTGTGCCATAGCTCTGCCTGAGCGACACAAATTCCCCATCACTGGGAGAAACCTCTTAAAACCAATGTGTGGAAGCCAGATTTGACCCAAAAGCTGGGGAGAGAGAAGGCAAACGCACATGTTTGGTTTATCCTTTGGTTGTCTGCAGCACGTACAGGGTCTTGCACACGTGCAGCGGGATGGGAGCAGGCTGAACCCGGTGGTTTCATTCTCTGGCTCTTCCCAGCAAGCGGCAGAGCAGGAGCACGGCCTTGGCGCAAGGAACATCCTAGGCTGGTTTAATTCCCCATGGCTTTTGGCAAGCCCTGACGAAGGAGATGTGCTGGGGCCGAAGGCAGCAGAGTGATCCCGGGGGAGCCCTGCTGTGCGAGGCTGGGGCTGTGCGTCTGCATGTCCGTGTGTCCATCCATGCTTCTGTGGGACTCAGCATCTCCACACTCATCGCTGCAGCCAGCGAGACCCAGAGGCTCCAGGGACCGAGGGCCTCTGCTCCATCACCATTGTTTGCCACTTCCTTTTTTAAGCCAATGAGCTCCAGAGGGGAGCCCCAAAGGGAGGATGCTCTTTGGCTTCCCGGGGTCAGTGATGTCCTACAAGGTACCCTCTGCTGACAGCAGTTTTATAAGCAGTGTTTTGTAAGATCTCCAACCGACTATGCAGAGAACATGTGGGTCTGTGTCTCTCTCCCCAGCTCCCCTCCCCCCCTCCTTTTTTGGTGTCTACGTAAAATATTTAGCTTTTTTTTTTTTTTTTTTTTGGATAATAATAAAATTTTGGAAAAAATCCCCTATAAAAGGCCCAGCTTTGTGGGTGGGGGTGGGCGGAGATGCTCGGGAACCCTCAAGTTGATGTAAATACTTTGCAGTTTGATAATTAAATACAAACAGACCTCACACACACAGCAAAGAAGCGTAGCTCATGTATGAGAGGACGTCTCAGCATCCCTGTGAGGGGAGATGGTGCTTCTCAGGGCATGTGCAGTGCCTGTGTGTGGCTCCTGATGCTTCCAGTGGTTCTTCTGGCCAATGATTCTGGGATCTGGTGCCCCTTCTGTGCTGCTGGAGCCATTCCCATCTACCAACGTGGGCTCGTGATCCAGCAAAGCCCCAGTGCCTGCTCCTGCAAGAGGAGCTTTATCCCTTGTGTCCCTCTTGCTCTGAGGGACAGGGACAGCTCCTGGACTGCTCCGGTGGGGACAGGATGGAGCCAGTGTGTTCCGAGCTGAGCCAGCCTGCATCACTGGTGGGATCCCAGCTGCAGCACCATCATGTGTGGCACACACCATCAGCACGTAGCATTAGCCACAAGGGATCCATAGGTGCTTCCCAGCCTCTGCATGCTGGGACACCTGGGTTCCTGCCCCTGGCCCCACAGGACTGTGGGTGACAGGGTGACAGCAGGCAGCAGACCTGGCTGCCAACCCCCATCAGTTGGGCTGGGGGGGACAGGATGATGGGCAGCCCTCCCATCAGCACGATCTGCTTCATCAGCAACTACAAGGAGCAGGCCTGCTTTGGCAGGGTAATTAGGAGCTGATTGGGATCCCTCAGTCTGTGATTAAGTAATTGATATATAGCACAGTGTGGGGAGAGCAGCCCCTCTGAAAGCAGGGTGGTGGCTGCTGCTGCTCTTCTGCCACCGTGGTCCAGGGTGGTTTTAGTGCTCCAAGCCCCTAGGTCTGGCTGCTCCTTCCCCCTCCTCAGGCTGGTAAGTGGCTTCAGTCTTATCACCTTAAGTGTTTAATGCTTTATGGTTTGCTTCTCTCTAAAGCAACTGAGGGATTAGCTGTGTGTGATGTGTGGGCAGGGGTGGGTTGGTGAGGTTATGGCTGGGAGGGAAGATGCAGCCAAGGCTCCTCCAGCTCTCGATTTTGCACCTTTGGCATTGCTGCTGGGGACCAGTGCAGCCACGGAGAGGATGTGCAGAGGAGGAGGAAGAGGCAGGGGTGCTGTGGGGAGGGAAGGGGGCTGCAGTCCAGCCTGAGCCCTGGGGCAGCGCGAGTGTCTCTGGTGGGTCATGCCAAGGGATGAAGGGGATGAATTCAGTACTTCCAAGCACTGCCTAAGGCATCACTCACTTCCTCTTCTAGTTGTCCCCTTTGCTCCATGTCTGCTCCTCAGCCTCAGTGGTAGCTGAAGCATCTTAAAAAGACAGTCAGGGCAGTCGGCAGTACCTGCAGCCCACCCTGGCTGTGCTTGGTGTCTCTTGTGCCATGGAGTCACCTCCTTGGTGACTCCCTCTACTCCTAAGCTCTCTGCAGAAGCCAGCCCTGTGAAGCAGTATGGGAAGGGGGTGACGTTAGCCTGGAGGGGCAGAAGCTTGCTGGTCCAGGAGGTCTGAGGTGGCAATCACAGGCTGGGATCCACCTGGACCAGCAGGAGCCCCTGCCGGGCATCCCCAGCCTGAGCCGGGCAGATGTGCCTGGGGATTACACCACATGCCTCCTTCAATGGATTTAATCTTGCTGTTTGCTTCGTGCCTGGGAGAGGATTTGGGTGTTAGGGTGGGGGCTGTGGCTACCCCCAGGTCTGGTGAGCTGGTGGGGGTCCTGTGCTGGGCAGTTTGTGCTGACAATGGGTTTCTAAAGTGGTGAGGGTGAGTTGTTGTTTGGTTTGAGCATCCCCTTCACTTTCCCCAATGCCATCAAGTCCTGGCTCTTGACCCAGGCTCCCAGAGGATAAATGTTTGAGTATGGAAGGGGCAGCCCTGAAACGTTCCACGTGCTGAGGATCCCCTGGAGCAAAAATCCTGGGGGCTGTGGTGTGGCTCTGGGGTCCCTCTCACAGCCCAGACCCAGTCCCTGGGGGCAGGAGCGGGGTGGTGATTGTTGAAGGGCTGCTCACAGCCCCAGAGCCAGGCGCTCGGGTCATCCCCTTCAGCAGCAGGTCTGGGTGGCACCTGAGCCATCTGTCCTCCCTTGCCCTCCTACCAGAGGATTTGCCTTTGCTCAGAGGAGCAGCAAAGCCCTCTCACCAAGAGTTAATCTCCAGCCTCCAGAGGGAAGGGCTGAAGTCCTTACCTGAGTTGTAGCTTACCTCCCATGGTGGCTGAGGGCTAGGAAACCATAAAGACCAAAGGATGCTGGCAGGGCAGGGCTCTCTGTGGCCCTGAGTGATGTTTGTGGCTTCCCTGGCTTAGGGCATTGGCTGGACCAGCACAAGGGGATGAGGTTGGAGGCTGTGGGATCCTGGCACTATTGCCAGCAGACCTGCACCTCTAGACTCAGCTGCCTCTGAGCTGGATAATGGGTACATTCAACCCAAACAGCTCCTCTATGGCATCACCCTCTCTCATCTGTCTGCTGCTAAGTAATAAGGCCACGTTGTTGGCTTGTCTCAGGGAAAGCAGGGAGAGCATCCAGACAGGAGGCACTAATCACCTAGCAATATCCAGGGATGGACCAGCAGATGTTGGGAGAGCAGGCTGGAGCCGGAGAGCGTGACTTGAGAACACCAGCCCAGGGACATGGATGTCCTGCAGATCTAGGGTTCCAAAAGCCAAACCAGCCTGGTAGTCATGGCCAAGCCTTCTCCATGGGAAGCTTTGTGATGTCCCAGTTGTTCATCTTGGGGATGCTGCTTCCACCTGACAAGTGGTGAGGAGGGGAGCGACAAGCCCCCAGACCTTGAGGCTGCAAGTGAGGAGCCCAGCACTGCCTGCACTAAGCTGTGTCTGTTCCTAGGGATCTGAGCCTGGGTTTGGTTTGGTTTTTGCTTTCCTGACCCTGCTGTGCCACTGATCTGTTGTGTGACCTAGAAAAGAAAATGATCTCTCCTTCAAATGGAAGGACAAAGGAACAGCTTAAGGCTTCTGTATCTAGGGAGCATCAGGCAGATGGACGCTTTTTATAATACAGCAAGGTGATGAGACTCACGCTGTGCCAAAGCCCTTACGGGCAGTGTCCAGGCTCAATGGGACCTGGCACAACACGGTTGTGTTTTAGACCCCGCTGCTTTGAGCCACTAGTGTAACTACTGCAGTGCAGTGCCTGGCCACTGGTGTGGTCCCCATGTAGGGACCCCTTGGTGTCTCCAGGACACTGGGGGACAGAGCCTCCCACTGCTTTTCTGGCAGAGACCAAGGCAAAACATCTCATTTCTCCTTAATAGCTCATTTCTTCCACACAGCCAGCAAACGCTTGCCCAAGAGCACAAGTGCTGCATCTGTACGGGCTCAGCCCAGTTTGTGGTGCACAAGCAGGACAACTGTGATGCTCCTTCTCAAAGGCCATCGGGTTAGACCTGTTCTGCAGTCACAGGCTGGTTTTTCATGGTCCTTTATACAGAAGAACGAGCAGGGCATTAGCATGGGATGAGAGCCCTGGTTGTGGGTTCCTCACTCTGCCTGAGGCTTTCTGTCTGACCATGATGAAGTGGCTTTAATTTTCTATGTTTAAAACAAAGATGGTATCTCAGTGCCCTGAAGAGGGTAAGTCAGTGCGCTGGGAGGGCTGCGTGTGTATCAGAGTGCTCTTTACCTACACTTGGGTGGGACGGCTGCAGAAAGGAGGTTTCTTGCCCATCAATCTGCCCAAATCTCTCCTGTCACTGGCAGCCTCCCTCTTTTGAAGGGCTTTTGTCTCCCAGATGGGTCTCAGAGAGGGAAAGCTCACAGCCTTGTCCTGAACCCTGTGCACAAAGCTCTCAGCCAAAGGAGACTCTGGCTTCTTGGCTAGGATTTAAATTGCTGCAGAGTGCAACCTGGCTAGCGAGCACCCAAAACACACTCTGAAGAACTGACTGCATTAGCTTGCACTAGATTTAAACTTAGAAGGTGCTCAGTGTAGACCAGAGTCTTACCAAAGCTTGCGAATGAGATGTCCTCCTCATTCCTATTTGTTACTTACACTGCAGTTGATATGACAGCTACTGGGACTTCCCTTGGCCTGGCAGGTGACAGAGCTGTCACTTCTATTCTTGGTGATGTGGCACATGCTTGTTTTTTAAGCATGTAAACACTAATATACCCTGAACCCTTTCCAACCTGGCCTCGGTCTTCAGGGCTTTGAGGCAAAGGTAAAGGAAGCTGGTTTCAGCTCCAGCAGCACAGCTCCTACACCCTCCAACTCTCCAAGGTGTTCC
>JANHGB010014110.1:11461-22130 GCA_026283785.1 Coracopsis vasa | reverse complement strand
TTCTTCAAGTTCTTACTTCCTATTTTAATTGAGTTATATAAGTAGGGTGGTTTCTTTTTAATGAATATAAACTTAGCAGAGATATTCAGTAATATAAAATAAAAAGGCAGTTTAATTCTGATCTCTCTTTCTTTAATATATCATTGTGAAACTCACTTCCACAGTGCACAACCTCTCACCACTGCTCATTTCCGATCACGTATTTTTTCTGGAATTAATTAGTTGCATCCTGCCTTGGTGACAGAGAAAGAAAGGAGTACTACTAACTGCATCCGAGCAAGGCTGACTGAAAAAGAGAAAGGGACAAGTAGCCCCTCTGCAATTATGATGCCCTTGCTGCTGAGACAGCTTCTCCCTACTGCTGCTTACCATTGCTGAGGAAATATTGCGAGCAGGTTACAAAAAATCAATTTGGCCTTTGAAGCTAAACTGTAAAATAATCATCCGGTGGAGTGCAATGTGATAAAGAGTGATCTCATTCAAAAGCTGGGGAGATATTAAAAATGTGATTGAATTTTTGAGACTGGATGACATAGTTATTTGTCTCTCTAAAATTCCATGTTTGCTGTGAGGATAAAAATGATTTTCATATATTTTAGCTAACATAGCAAACTGTATGTGTTAAAATGCTTCTCTTGAGTTCTGTGCATAAGAAAGTTACCACTGTAATGTGTGATCCTTTGTCAAACTTACAAATGGGAAGCAACCATTTATTGTTGGGTTACGGCTAATGAATGTGTTAGAGCAAAAATAGCTTAATTTCCCTGCACTAGGCCTACAAAAGTAGTACTTGCAAAAAATTACATCTATTCAATATATGTGGTTCTTTCTACATAAATAACGAAAAATGTCTCAATTCTGACATCTAAACTATCACCACTAGGAACTGGTGTTACTGCCATTTTGAGAAGACCAGTGCAGAGAAAACAGGCTCTTGGACCTCTTCTTTTCCAGGATGTCAACAGATTGAAGATACCCTTCTGCATTAGTTATATTAAGTCAACATAATCATAAGCCTATTTTTTTTTTCCAGTGAACCAGTGTTTTTTGAGAATGAGTGAACATCTGAAGATGCATTTAAGTTATTTTGTTGTGTAGCCCAAGCCCAGGACTGCCAGGATGCCAGAGAGAAATCAGGCATATTCTGATCCCTTCCCTACCTGAATAACACAGGGAACTGTATTTTTTTTGTGCACTTGTTTCTCTCATGACCTGATCTGACGGTGACAGGTTTGCAGAATATGAACTGCTGAGACCTCATGCAGGACTGTAGTATGATAGTAAGTCTTGCCTCCTAGTGGTGTTTGTAGTTCATGTCCAGTTCCATGGTAAAGTAGAAACAAAACGTCTGTCATGTCTATTAGATAGTTTGAGCAGTTTCCGGTAACAAAATCTGTCCTGGAAATGGATATTTTTCCATCATAGAAAAGGAGAATCTAACACTAATTGGCCTGACCAAGGAGACCAATTTTTTCAGTATTTCTACTGTAGTTCCACAGGTGCTATCCTCATGAGGAGTTTTTGTCGTCCACTCTTCCTTATTGTTCTCCTATTGCTTCCAGTGACCTGGTGAAGGGTATCAGTATTGAGTAAATTTAATTCTGAGCTGACACAGAATCCAGAATTACTGGTGGAGCTTTCCTAAGAACAATCCCGTGGGGTCTACACATTTTATTCTGCCATTGCTCAGCCAGTGTCTTCATTGCTTTAAGTAATACGAGTATCAGAAGAAAAAAAACCCAACAAAACCCAAACAAACCCCTACATTTCTACCTTAAAAATCTGTTTTGTTTGGTAGTATGTTAGAATCTGCAAAAGCCACATTGTGGAGAGCCTGCTCCAACAAATGTTCCTAGGGCCTTTCTAAGATACTGTGGCACTAATTATAGGAATAAGAAACCTCAATATTGGGTGACTGCAAAATTATTTTATAACCATTTTATTCTTTCTTTATTTTGTAACCATTTTATTCTTTCTTCTACACTTCTTTCTTGGCTGCAAGTCTCACTTTACACTAAACACCTTAAAGGACAGCCTCACTCTTGCACCTGCCTTACATAGTGACACTGAAATTGAGGCAGTCCTCCAAAGTGCTAAGCTCCATCTGAAGAGAACAGTTGGGAGGATTCAGAAAACTTGATATAGTTTTATTCAAGCTTTTAGCTACCTCTTTGGTTTCTTTTTCTAATATCCCTTAAGACAAATGTCACTGCATTGGACATCAATTGTTTAATTTATGTATATACAGTAAATGAAAATGAATACATACTTGGTTTATGAAGATTATTCCATCCATTCCAAAAGACAGGAACAGCAATTTTTTTGATTCAGAATAAACTTCACAAAGGAAACAGTTTTGCCTCTGTGTTGAAAAAATAGCATAGGTTTTTCATTCACTTTAATGGGGAAAAAAATATATTTTAACTCCTAATTCGATTAGAAGCTCCAAGTTATTTATGCATGATTTATAATATTTATTACAGTATGTGTTTTCAGTGAGATTACACATTATAAAGTGTCTTAAAAGCTGGTAAAAAAAATACCAATTATTGGAAAGAGTGAAAATTACTTCAGTGTTGTGTATCACTTCAAGTCATGCTGTGAAATAAAACTGGCCTTTAATGCGAAGCCTAAAGTGAGTTACTCCAGCCTGGGTGACAACATTCATAAATGAAAAGTAAAGCAGTTACCAAATTTACTTTGAGAGAAATTTTACATTAGTTTCTGAATCAAATGTCTTATGAACCCTTTGTGCCAGAGAAGATAGATACATGCCTAGAAATACAGATGGTGCTCAGTATATCTTATCCTCGCGGTTGCTGTGATATCACAGAAGCAGAAACTCACAGACTGGTAAAGGTTGAAAGGGACCTCTGGAGGTCACCTGGTCCAGCCCCTCCCTGGTCAGGCAGGGCTATTTGGAGCTGGTTGCCCAGAACCATATCCTTTTGAATATCTCTGAGGATGGAGACTCCACAGCCTCTCTGTGCAGCCTGTGTTAGCACTCAGTCACCCTCACAGTAAAAATGTTTTTCCTCATATTCAAGACAACAGCTTCTGTGGTTCAGTTTATACCCATTACCTCTGATCCTGTCAGTGAACACCTCTGAAAGAAGCCCTGGACTAGTAAAAAAATGCCATGCTCCAAGTAACACTTGTTTTGTCCAAAGTACTAGTTGTGTTTGAATTGGTTTTGTGTAACATTGCATATTCTCTGAATTGTGATCAGGGATCCTTCAATAAATAGATCCTGTATTTCATAACTCCTGCTGCTCCTGAAATCCTTAGAAATTTGGAGCACTTAACATTGAGTGGCATGGGATTATGTATACCTGTAGATGAGAGTGTGGACTTTATCTGTCTCATTCCTTTATGGGTCTCGTGCTATTTCTATTTGCATTTCTTACATCTTTGTTTAGATGTATACCTTCTGGAAAAAAAAAAAGAAAAGAAAGTGTAGAGAGGGGAGTACCAACAGATGTGATGAGTAAAACTTAGCTTCAGTTTGGGCTGCTCTTGGGGGCAGAAATGTAACCGGAGAGTGACCACTCTTTCCCTCTGTCAGCATATGTGCAGACAATATGACAGCAAAAAGGTGTTATTTTGGCTAGGGAAATTAAAAATTAGCATATCTTTAGGTTACATCTTCCGGCTTATTGATTATTGACAGCTCTGCTGTCATTGTCTTAACAAGATGTCACAAGAGCCTTCTCTCTATGCAGTAACTCCTTCCTCACAAAGAAACGCCCTCTCTCTGAAGTTTCTTTGCCTTTTCCGTTGAAAGGGAATACAATGACTGTTCATAGGCATTTTAAACATTAAAGGCATACCTACTCTGTTGACATCTTAAGCTGTATTTGTAAGTAAATCCTTCTCAGTCCCCCCTTCTCAGATCTGTCTCTCTCATCCCTTTTTCTACTCAGTAAGACCATGATATGTTATGCATGTGTTACTAGGTTGTATTATAGTACAAACGAATCTTGGACTGTGTCAGTGGTGTTTTTTTAATATGGCATCTGCCACTGAAATTCAGATATACGAGTGTGTAACTCTCCTAATTTGCTTTCTTTATTAAAGTACAGCCCAACATCTGTCTTCCCAGTATTATTCCTTGGGTAGCTGGGGGTACAGAAAGAGCATGCTCACAATACATTATTGCAACTTTTTTCATAATGATGAATATTAAACAATTCTAAAGGCTCAGTAATTATTTTCCTAAATTTTAAGGTGCTTGAACATCCAATGCACCAGTTGGCTCAGGAGGAAAAAATAACTATATTTACATAAGGTATTGTCGTACCAGAAGTAGCAAATACCAGACTATTTTCTTAAATGTGTAGCTTAATCTCTGTTAAGAAGGTGATGTAATTTAAATTTTATTATTAATTATAGTATTTTAATATTCTTGACAATTAAGATGACTAATTAAAAACATATTAAAGTAACTAGCTGTACAAGACTATAAACAGGTCCCTACATTGTTGTGGAAGAAACCCCTCCAAATCTGTACATTTTTGCCTCATGTCTGAAGTTATGGGGTTTTTTCTTAGTTTTGGACTAAATTAATAAAAAAGGTTTAGGTTACTATAATATAATGTAAGTAAAAACTCAGACTTCTGTACCTAAAAAATCAGCTAATTTTAAGTTACATTGTTTAGACTTGGTTGGATACGGTTGTGATCTAAAGGTATTAAGGTCAAACTCATTAAACTGTTCCTCAGAGCTTCATTAGTGTAATATATGATGGAAATCTCAGCAAGTTTGCCAATGACACCAAGCTGTGTGGTGCAGTAGACATGCTGGAGGGAAGGGATGTCATCCAGAGGGACATTGACATGCTTGAATGGTGGGCCAACACAAATCTCATGATGTTCAACAACGCCAAGTGCAAGGACCTACACCTGGGTAAGGGCAATCCCAAGCACAAGTACAGGCTGACAGAGAGTGGATTGAGAGCAGCCCAGAGGAGAAGGATGTGGGAGCGTTGGTTGATGAAAAGCTCAGTATGACTGAGCAGTGTGTGTTTGCAGCCCAGAAAGCCACTGTATGCTGGGCTGCATCAAAAAGAGTGTGTCCAGCAGGTTGAGGAAGGTGATTCTCCCTCTCTACTCCACTCTTGTGAGAACCTACCTGTCTGCTCGCTCACTACCATCTGTGCAGCTAAGAGGATGTACAATTTTGCAGTGTCTTCACCTGAGCAACACATTCATTCAGGGTGTTAATACTCTTTTTATATTTTGATTTGCTAGCTTTAAAAAAATTAGTTTCAGATGGACAAAAAAAATAATAATTCCCCTGAAGTCAGGGGAAGTTTTCAATTCCTTTCCTGTCTAATTGCTTGCTTTCTTGTGAACTAACAAACTCTGGCAAATGTTTAAGAATGCATTTAACGCAAACTTTGCCTGGTGTTTTATATGGTGCTGAAGGGTGAGAGAATAATTTTCAATCCCTTCTGGATCTGTAAATATATCTACTTCAGCTCAAATCCAAAACTTCCAAGTTCCTTCTAAATGTAGCTAGGAACAATTTCATACCATTCTGTAAAAAAACAATCACCAAACTGAAAGACTATCTATTTGCTTGCATGAGTCTTGAGCCTCATGGAACTTTCTGTCGACGTAAAGTCTCCAGATTAAGCCTCTGCCTGAAGCGTGACAGTACTTCTGGTGAGAAGCAAAATAGATTTAAAACAGTGCAGTCGGGCGCCACCAGAAGAAACAGTTCATACATCTCCTGCATTATAGGATATAAACCGGTTCAGTCAATTGTAAGATGACAGGTTCAGGGTTGGTTTTATTCTGAGCTAATAGGATAGGATATGTAAATGCTCTGTACTTTTGTATACTATTAAAAAACCTTAAAAAGAAACCCAAACAAAACCAAAAATACCAACTCATATAAGAAAATGTGCTTCAACTGTGCAATAGTTATAATTTATCCTCTAGAATCTCACTTTTTGCTTACATTTTAAGTAAGGTGTTTATTATGTGGTGCCCTACACATTTTTTTTTGGTAAAAGACAATGTTGGAAAATCCCATCAATTCTTGATGGCAGTGTACAGGATTACTTATTAAGGATGGATTTTAAAAATAACAAGTGTTGCCTCAGTCTCAGGATTTTTGAACAGTGACAAGAGAGCTTTTTTTATTTTTCTCTTAATTTGCCTGCAGGTCTTGACCTCGTGATAATAATTCCTTAATGTGCATTCATAATTATTCAGCTGATGTTATAGTACATTAGACCTAGTTTCACCCTATCCCTGTGGCTAACCCAATTAAGAGGAATGCAGGAAGAGGCTGTTCAGGTTCTAGGCTGTGATCAGAAGCAGGAGCCAGCAGGTCGCCTCTTTGGTTCTGCTGTCCCCTTCTGCCTCACTGGTGCATTTTTGCTAATGTAAAAAGCTGTTTCCTGAAATTCAAGCCCAGTGATGAAGGTTAAGATTGCTGTCTTTGTCAGAGCACTAATTTAAAAAGGAAATTAAAATTCATAGGCTTTATTTACTGCAGCAGTAGCGAGATTAAGGTTCTTCTAACTTACAAGCCTCTTTTAGCTCTATGAATTGTGTAGTTTTATTTAAAATATTTGTACTTGGAAAACTTTTCCTTCAGTTTGACTCTTAAGTTTCTCTTCCGCTTTTATGTCTTTGTTGGATATCTCAATTTGTAATTCCATTAAAGATAATTGACATTTTGTATCTTCCTTATTTAAAATATAACTGATATAATTTAATCTTAAGAATGTGCAGTAAGCAGAATCTTCGTGTATACATCGGGGGGGTCACTTAATTAGCAATAATTCCATTTTCCCTATGTATTTTCTGATAAAATGAATTAGGGGGCCTGAGTGTGTCTGTCTTCAGTAAGAATGGAGGGAGGAGGTAGAAGAGTAAATAATAAACAGTTTACTTTTTGCCAGTACAGATACTTATTTCGTGCTGGCTGGCTCTGTTTCTGCATGAACAGTAACACGTCACAAGAAAATGAAGGTAAAATTGGGTATGGGTACTGTTATATTCTGATAAAATCATGACTATTCTTTCCTAATGCTAAATTTGTTGAATGCCAGCTCGTCCATAACAACAATAAAACCAGCTAATGCATAAATGAATTCTGCCAATTTTAAATAAAATTTTAAAACCTGATATGACAGGGAAGAATGCTAAGAGGTAACCAAGTGTGTAAACACTAAATGAAGGATTATCCTTATTTGCAAAAAATCCATTCCAGCGAGAAATTGAATTGGGGGCTTCTCTCAATAAAGAAGGGCTACTGTAGCTAGTGAGCCAGATCAGCCCTTGATTTTATTCCCTTTGTAGTAATAAGGTTATGTGAGATCCATAAACGATATACAAATGAGAATAAATGTAACTGAGTACTCTCTGCTCCCTCCTTTTTAAAGATTCTCCTCCAAAGTACTGATTATGCCAAACTTTTAAACCTGGATGTGATCAAGCATATTAGGAGTGATACACTTCATTTGTTAGAGCATACTGCATGAACAGCTTCAGCTCTTGTCTGGTATTTTTTCTTCTCAGCAAGGATTTTCTGTACAATGCATGAATCATCTATGCATAAAGTGACTAACAAGTATAAAACAGTAGATCCTGTATTTATTACTCTTTCAACTGAAGAAAAGAAGATTTTACCTGATCAGTGAAAACAGCTGGTCTAGAACCTGGTCTTTGTCAGTATTTTAAGTGACACAGAGGTTAATAATAAAGAAAAGATCACCAATCTCCATGCCACTGATACTGACTTTTAATGAGTCTCAGCAATGTGTAGCAAGCAATTTCAGAAACTAGACCTGTATAGAATGCGACAATCTTGTCACTTGTTTCCTGTATATAGATGCATCTCACTTAGAAAATCCATTTATATTAGACTTACCTGTCTGTATGTACTTTAATTATACATAAACATTCTCCAATTATACAGTGTACATAAATCCAAAAACTGCTGGTAAAGCTAGTAGATTAACATCTGGGACAGGCGCTTTTTAATAAGTAGACCATAAGCTTCCTGCACTGTCAGGAATTTAAACTGTCTCAGTGTACAAAGTGCTCCCCCAAATGCTTTGTCTTATGCAAAAAAAGACAAGTTTTGTAGCAACTGGTACAGGTCATGGAAAAAAAAAAGGAGGAAGAGAAGGAGGAAAACATATGGATCTGCTCCTTTTCAAATGCAAATTGTTGAGGCTGGAAGTCTACCACTTAGTCAGTGTTCTCCATTTGACCATATGGTTGGTGCAATGATAAAAAAACCCCAGTTCTCCTCCTGAAAACAAAATACAGTAGAATAAAGTGCAAAAGGCAAAGTATTTATTTTATTATTTTTTGCTGTTATGCAATTTTTAATATATTTTAAGTAGCTTTGTTATTTTGTGGAATCTATATCTATCTCTTGGTATTTGTATTGATTACTGTCTTTGTTCCTGAAATATATGGAATGAAATCAGTATGCCCCCTAAATTTAAGATGGAATTACAAGGATTTTTCTACCTAGTTCCAGTACTTTTATAGCTGTACTCCATACACAACTAAAACTCAGCAGAATGCAACACAGCTGTTAACAAGATATCTCATATTTGTGCAGAAATTGGAAGCACACAAGTGGAAAAAGAAGTTATTTTGTGGTCCGTTACAACCTTATGTCAACCTCAGCTGTGCTGTTAAAATTCTGATGAATTTCTTGGTAATCAGTCTCC
This sequence comes from Coracopsis vasa, assembly GCA_026283785.1. Taxonomy (NCBI): domain Eukaryota; kingdom Metazoa; phylum Chordata; class Aves; order Psittaciformes; family Psittacidae; genus Coracopsis; species Coracopsis vasa. The sequence continues at coordinate 13,426 of JANHGB010014110.1, read as the reverse complement.
ATATGAAATGAAAAAAGATATGACTGTAGCAGCTCCTTGGCTATCCTCCTGCTCTTACTCTGCAAACAAGACTCAAGAGAGAAAGGATAACGCAGACACACATGAGGATTTTTTGAGAGAGGCAGGAGAAGGTTTGCTTCAGTGTGCCTGTAAAATCCCTTTCAAATAGGGATCATGAAGGAAGAAGGAGGTCTCTTGATCTGCCTCCACTGTCACCATCAGAATAAAAATTCAGCTTTGGAGTATTTGGGGAAAATCATGTCAGAATGGTATCTTTTGGGCAAATATCAACAGATATGCAAACCAGATTTAAAAGAGCACTTTACTTGGCTGCAGCTGTGATATTTTACAGTTACAGTCTAATTTTAGTATAGTGTAAAATCATGTAAACAACAAGATCCATGCAGTGCAACTTCAATCTGCAGGAAGTCCCACTGGCTAAGGTTCTCCTCAGGCACCAATCTCATTGTGTGATGCTGGGAACACTGATATGGAGAGACTTACAATCTGTTTACAGTGATGTTGTATAATAAACAAGTACATTGTTCTCTATTTTAACAGGTTATGTCTGTTCATGATTTGAAAATCACTGTTACTGTACATAGGCTCTTTTGAAGTATACATAAATATGCAGTATTTCTTCATGGTTTATTAAGTATGTACTGTAAAAAATATGAGAGTAGCACATTCATTCTAGCCTTTATTAATTGAGTAGAAGGTATATATAGAGTTTGAAAGTTCATGAAAGAAAGAGGGCCTTATTCTCCATCTCTTATACCTATTTTGCATTACAGTAAAACTTTTAGATCTGTAATAAATTGACTTGAGTGAAGTTATACCTCACCCTCACATATAAAATGGAAAGAAAGATTAATCCTTCATGAAAAATTAATGTTCAAAAGTTTTACACTCCTCTTCATCACCTTTTGAAATTATTTTGGGTGAAGGAACCCTTTCCTGCCTTTTTATTATGGTAGATTCTTTTCACCATGATTTTGTATCTTTGTAATAGGGTTTAGAAATTTTGCTGCAGCAGTTACTCAGCGCCATAATAAAGCCACAAAATAGAGACAACTGCTTCTGTGACTGCTGTAGCAGAGAACCTTACGTGGAACAGTTAAAGAGCAGACCCTATTGGTTTAATTGTCCTGTTTGCTACATAGGTTTTTTCAGTTCAGGTGCCAGTAACAAGGACAGGGTTGAAAATTTTTCTTCTGAGAAAAGCGAATCTAGCGTTAACTATGCCAAGAAATTTACAAAAATTGTAAAATCCCTAGATTTAGATTCCTGTTGCCACCTGTCTGCCTTGGATTTGAGTATTAATTTTAATTTTCTTGCCTGTTGTTTGCCAGTTAGATGGTCCTTGTGGATTATAGAGCAGAGTAGAACTTTGTCCCAGTTTGGTGGTTATCACTGAGTTCCTAACCCCTGTGATGCATGCCAGCATTTTCTTTAACCTTGGTGCTGAAGGGTCAGCTGTAAAGCATTTTCAAAAGATGCTGTAAATGCCACAGTGAAGTATATCTGTTATCTACCTACCCCTACCCCCACCCCCCCAGCCCCAGGACCAAGCGTATCACTTTCAGAACATATGGTTTCCCTCAACAGATAAGGTACCATAATCCCAAAGTTACTTCTGTTCCTTCTCTATTACCAGTTCTGCTCTTCAGCGCATCAGGAACTTGTATTTCCTGTGTTCGTGATTTAGGGATTTAAGGAGAGAGTCTATTTATTTATTAAAGAAAACTCTTTTTTCTTTCTCTGTGAGATAACAGTGAAATTCTTGATAAGTTACCTAATCTTTACATTTGCACAGTATTTTTCTTGCAGAAGGAAAAGAAAATGTTTTATACTCTGGGTGTCTGCATAAGAATATAATAAGCATATATGAGGAGAGAAAAACTTACAAACTCAAATATTTAAATCAGTTGTGGGATAAGGGAGAGAAATCTTAACCAGACTCCC
>JANHGB010014110.1:0-11361 GCA_026283785.1 Coracopsis vasa | reverse complement strand
AGAAATCTTAACCAGATTCCCTACACTTCTTCACTGTAGATGGCAGTGTAGGGCAGATATGCCAGAGTGGGCTTTAAACTTGCTAACTTGGACCACAGAAGCAAAAGGTCAGGTACTCAGTACTGGCGAGCCAACTCCACTTCTCTGATATGTTTGTAACCGTTGCTGAGTTCCAGCTTGCTCTGTCTAAACTTCTACCAGGTACCTAACATAGCCCTTTTAAAGGTCTGTGTTCTGATATCTACAGGCCTACTTATAGGAATAAAGCCTATTTTTTACAAAAAATAGAGTAGGATCTTCAGCATCCTGTTATGAAGGATAAGCAGGCAGTTCTTTCCTGATTAGAGTCTCAATTAAAAGTTAATCAATTAATTAAATGCACTTTATTGAATTTAGTTACATTATCTCTGAGAGATGGAGACCAAGGAGATTTACAGATTTAGGGGGAATAGAGGATATGGCTCAGTCCTTAAGCTTAGGCTTTTCACCCATCTTCATCAGGAAAGCAAGGAGCTGGTCCTTGGTTCCTCAGTAGTAAAACCCAATTTCCTTACTTGTTAGGAACTGAGGCATTTACCTCAGAAGTAGAGTTTCTGTATTTGATGTCTTTACCTAGAGGTGAGGTGCATAAGCAAATAGACAATAGGCAATTTGGAATTACAAGAAGTAAAGCTGTTGATAGGTGCAAATAAAAATTAAATGCCTTCTCTTCTCCTCTCCTTCCCTCATTCATTTCTCTCCCCACTGGTGAATTCTGAGGTATCATTTGTTCTTAATTTGTACTTTGCCAGCTGTCTGCATGTTATTTACAGGCACGGTGAACCATCTCCATTTCCTTGCACTGATTTTGCTTTTGCTCTACTGTCAAAATATAATCTGGCTAACCATGTATGTTCACAAAAGAATATGCAATTTACACACATTGTGATACCATCCCTGCCAGTGATGGGTATGTGATAACTACTAAAAAAGTTAACATTTTACAAAAAATACCCAAAATATTTATATTTAATCACAAACAGACTGGCAGTGAACTCACTATCCTGTATTCAGAACTGTGGCTTTTGTTAGTAAGCAGCACTTGCACAGCCAGATTTCTAAAAATAAGACTATTTAGTCAGAAAATTTTAGCTGTAACACATTATATGAAAGCATGCACAGGAGAGTAATAAAACAGATTTGGTTTTTGGGTTGTGCTAAAAATTTCTATCTCCTACCTTTATTTTGTCTCAGGTTTTAATGTGTAGTTGTAATCAGGGAGGAAAGGAGGAAAACTTCAGTACTAAAGGAAAGGAATGGTAGCAAATACTTCTCAAGTGAGCTTATTGCTTTTTAATTAGTGCCTGTGGGAAGATGCTTTGCTATATCAGTGCCATTTATACTAATACTGTCTTGAAACAGTGATGTGCAAAATTTCTCCCACATCTCCCACCATCTTGTCTAGTCCCAGAGCAGATATACAGAAATAAGTAATGGAAAGCCACAGAGCAGATTCAGTTATGCCTGTTTTACTGATGCCTGATTAAGGAAAAAAATAAATGGAGGGACAGCACAGAGGAAGATGAAGAGTATACACTTCATAAATTCACTGTAACAGCTGTTGTGTGAAATGCTGGGATTTGCTATTCCACATAGCACAGGACGAAGGCGCAACTTGCAAGGGTATATTTCTTTGTGTAATGAGGCAGGCAGCCATGCAGTAACATTATTTGCTTTCTTTGGGACACTGCTGAGTTCTTTGCCATTGCATTTAACTGCTCTCAGGTACCAGACTGTCATTCTCACCTTCTTGATTATAATTTTTCCCCTTGTACTTCCCAGTAAATGTGAAATTTTACAGTGGAGCAGCTGTTGGCAAAAACATTACCCTAAAATAAAGCAAACAAACAGTTGGTTGAAGTCACTTCAAACTTCTGGCTACAAGAAAACAAGTGGCAGTGGGACGACAACTATTTGTTCAAGAAATAATTTAAATGCTTTAAGATTTTACTGAGAAGTAAAAAAAATAGATTTTTCTTTTTTAAATATAGAATCAAGTCATTAGTAAAATCTTAGTTCGATATTTTATATTTGTGAGTTCTGAAAAAAAATCATCAGTATAACACTGACTTTATTTAAAAAATAAATAAACTTATTTGTTATAAATATATTTTCCAGTCTGTCTTTGGATGAAATAAGACAACTTGAAAAGTATGGAAAAAACAGCCTTGTAAGGTGTCATAGACCTGAAAGATAACTGTAGCATGTCAAGTTCAGTGCAGAGTCTTGATTTAAGCCTTTTAGTTTAACTTGTGGTGTCGCATCTGTTTGTTGAAACTGTTTAAGATTCTAAGAATGTTTCTTTTATTCCTAACCATGGCAATTAAATTTAATTCCTGAAAATCAGGAATCCAAAATAATCTGTGCTCTGTTGTTGCTGTGACACAGCACTGACCTCATTCTCTTAATGGAGATTTTCAAATAGACAGTAAACAAAGCTAGTCAAATACACAGGGGAAAAAATTCTGACTGCCATTGTGGTTCCCCTGACAAGCGTGTTTGCTCCATGTCTTCAGGTGTATTTAGCGTGGATTGCAGAATGTAAGAAACTGAATGATCCCCTCAGAGTGTTTAAATATTATTTACCCAAAAGGCCATACTCTGATCATTTGTTTAAACATGTACTTAGGGAGGTTTGTTAATATATTAGAAATCTCTGTGGACCAAATATGGCAGATTTTATCTGTCTTTTGCAATGGAAATCTTTTCTATTGATGCTAGTGTCAGTTTTGACTAACCATCACAGTACTCAGCTTTTTTAATGATATTAAACTCTTGAAGTGTAGATTCTGTATTTTATCAAATGCATGTATTGAATTTTTTTTTGCAAGGTACATATTTTAGGGATTGGATTATTATAACCCAGGGATAGTAAAGGAGTATAAGGAAGCTTTTAAACTTCCAAGTGAAGAGAGAAGCATGTTAAGTGCTTCAGAGAAATAGCCTTAGATTTTGGAGTATTACTATACCATACCTTTGATAAATCATAGAGTGGTTTGGGTTGGAAAGGACCTTTAAAGCTCATCTAGTTACAACCCCCTGCTGCGGGCAGGGACAACTTTCACTAGACCAGGTTGCTCCAAGCTTTCCCTGTCCAACCTGACCTTGAGCACTGCTAGGGGTGGGGCAGCCACAGCTTCTCTGGGTAACCTGTGCCAGATTGCCCCAACCCAGGTGTAGGACCTTGCACTTGGTAAATATGTGATGTTTTTAAATTCCCCTGCATGCTTATTGTATGTGAAATATTTCTTAAAAATGGAATAAAAATGTGTGTGTGACTTAAAAGGCTCTTTAGATGTTTATATCCTCTTAGAAGTGTTTCGTTTTTTCCTCTGGAGGCAGAAGATTCAATAAAATCTTGGCATTTGGGCTGAGATGTCTAAGGCTCAGGAAAAATAGCATGTTTTATATCACTTCTGAAAATGCTTTTTTATAATGGAAGTTCTGATGGATCAATAACTGTGGCTGTGGCATCATCAATAGCTATAGCATGATACTGAGGGAGATAAAATCATAGTTTTCATGTTAGCTCTGTGTCGCCAGAGCTATTAATGACTGAAATCCTTTTCCTGCTTTTCTGTGACTCTGTAAGCTCCTCAAAAACTGCTTCAGTCTTTTAGGAAAACTGCTTGAGAAAAATGTGTGAGTTCTCTGGAATATATTTTCATGAATGTCATCAACTGCTGAGGGCTTCTAAACCATGACAGAATTTGCCACACAGCACAGAAAGATCACTTACTGTGTTTATTAATGTAGGTCTGTTTAACCTGGGGCAAAGATCTTCAGAAAATGCAGGCAATGTTGTGGAGTGAAATGGAAGTTATTAGAGATGGGGGGTGTTATGTTTTCCTCTGGTACATTTTCACTTGTTTCTGAACACTTTAGAAAGTGCCTGACAACATGTAGCTTCCTGTAAAACTGTGGGGTTTGAATTCTAATATATTTTGTTCTCTGATCTTTTGCTATATCTGAGGTAATGCCCTGTTAGTCTCCTATGCAAACCTTTAGTGAGGTGTAGAATCTGCTGATGTCTACCTCTCAGATTTCCAGCTCAGACCACCTACCAGAGCTTCTCATTCTTTTAGTTTGAGATCCTGACATTCTCTGTTGTGCAGTGAGATACACCATATAAAGTTAAGACCACACTCTGAATGGTATCAAGTTGTTGAGTCTCTTCTTGTTTCCACTGATATTTTTGAAACAAAGAAAAAAAACCCTTTGCTAATTGGTAACTTCAGTGCAAATGGTAGTAATGCAAGTGTTACACTCAGGAATCCAGAATCTTTTTCCTGTACAGACCCTCTGCAAGAGCTCAAGGGAAAGCCTTAAGGGCATGTAGTGACAGAACAAGAGGAAATGGCTTTAAGCTGACAGAGGGCAGATTTAGATTCGATATCAGGAAGAAATTCTTTACTGTGAGGGTGGTGTGAAACACCGCAGGTTGCCCACAAAAGTTATAAATGCCCATCCCTGGCAGTATTAAAGTCAGGCTGGATGGGGCTTTGAGCAACCTGGTCTAGCGGAAGGTGTCCCTGCCCATTGCAAAAATGTTGGAACTAGATGAGCTTTAAGGTCCCTTCAACTCAAACCATTCTGTGATTCTATGATTCTGTGTTCAGCAGTCGGCATGGCAAATGAATGTATTCCTTAGCATACGCTGCCTAGAGCACTCTTCCAGGACAGAAACAGAGGCAGAAGGAATCTTCTATATCAAAAAATTCATTGTGGTGGCATTTCCAACAGGAGAAGCGACTCCTCCAGCTCCATTCCAGATTGACTGAACATATTCTTATTTTATTGTTTAGAATTAAATACTCATGAATGAAATAAACAATTGTTTATTTAAAGGTGCTGTCTTTATGTTCTCAATATACAAGAATCATAGAAATCTAGAATACCAGGTTGGAAGGGACCTCAAGGGTTATCTTGGCAAAGCATGATCTGGACTAGGTGTTGCAGCACGCTGTCCAGCCAAATCTTAAAAGTGTCCAATGCTGGGGAATCTACCACCACCCTGGGAAGACTATTCCAACAACTTTTCTTAAGGCTATTCTAAGCAGAATATCAAGTTAGAATAACTCAATTTGGGCTTCCTTCTGGAAAACTCCTGATTATACCATCTGAATCTTTTCTTAGCAACTTCAGAAAGGTTACGGCAAACTATGGGTGATTGCAAGCCTCACATTTTCCAGCAACTCCTCACAAGCAACTCCCATACCTTGACTTCCAGGTTTCTAAGGAGAGGGCTAAATGTCACTGCTGATAGAAACAATTAACCAGTTGAAGAAACTTCTGCTGAATAACACAAAAGTCTTTTCTATTTGTCTGGAGCATGTGGACTTTGAGATGTGAAGAGGACTGTGAAATGAACCTAATCTTTCCATGGTTTGTTCAGCATAAAGTCAAAATATAAATGCATACACCCTCAAAAATGTGCTTTTAAAAATGTTTTGAGGAGTCCTGTGTTCTCTTTTAGCCAAATGTGAAATTAGGCTTGCTGTCAGCATGAACTCTTCCAGGGCAACTTATCATTGCATGCACGTAGGTATCGGTTGACTGATGCTTTCTGTTGTGCGTGCACATTCCCATTCACTTGTGCACATATTCCTGCTCATTTTCTACACAATTAGCCTGGAAAATGTTTAAGTTTGTGCCAATGTTAATAGAGAGATGCATTTGCTGGTTAGTAAGATTAATAAGATCTGCAGCTCACTGTGGGTGACAGTAATAAGTAGAAGCTACAGTGCCTAATGGTATTCGGTCTCTCATTCACAGAGGTCTTTATGGTGACAGCACTATTGGACTAAATGTGTTTTTTGAAAGTATCACACTGTTTTATGGAGCTGCTTGGGACTGCACAACGTGCTATGTTCATTTTCTGAGTTGTTGGCTGGTTTAAAACCATTAGAATTTTTCTTAGCCTATTTGTATAGTCAACTGAAGCACGATTTCTGGGGTTTATCAGTCTTCAACTGCAGAAGATACTAGCTGTACTGTTTTCCTTCCACCTTACTTCTGTCAGCCTGGAGCTCGGTCATTTAAGTTTTGTGTATATCTGCTAGTGGAGATGGATTTTAAGACAGTTATTTAAGCTACAGAAAAAACGTGGGATATATAGTCAAAAGTGATAGTCATTAGGAAAATGTTGTAGGAGCTTGTGGCAGTTTTAAACACTGAATTTGATTAATGAGAAAAAGTGAGCAACATTTACAGCAGCGGGTTTTCAGCAAATATTTACTTCCTATGCAGATAAAAGGAGGCTTTTTAAAACTGGCAAACATTCAAATAACTCTCATCAGTAAATATACCTAAACACAAGCTTCTTCACTGTTGTGTGTGTATGTACGTTTCCTAATTGCCTCGGCAGTTTTCACTACTCTTAGTAGGTGTTTGGACCTTTGCCTTTTCCTCTCCTAGCAAGCAATAGGTATAGTTTTCTGCAATATCACTACCCACAAGAAAACAGTTTAACATTCGAGCACCCTGGAGGTGGAAAATTACAGACGCAATGCACCCAGCTCCGGAACTACGGGTCCCTTTGAACATCTGGAGTAAGTGCTCTGCTTTTTTACATTGACTTTTTTCTGAGCATACAGTCATGTTTGAAGTCTCTAGTAGATAGTAGATAATTAACAGCTTTTTAACTAAGAAACTGTTGTGATTCCATTTTTCATAGCAACACTGTGAACATACAATGCAGATCTTGACTTCACTTTTCAAGAATGCTTGAAATATGCAAAGTCATTGTAGTGTATCTTGCCATAAGCCAGCTGGTACACAGCAAAATATTTTCTAGTACTGTCAATAATAGGCAATTGGATGTGTCAGTCTCCTTAGAGTTACAAAAATCCTGTTGTTTATTGTGAAGGGTTCTGTATGCTTGCACCTGACAAGATTTTGGAAGAAAATGAACCTTGTATTTTTAAGCTCTACTTTGACTACCTAGATAAGTAAAAAATTGTTACTGATTGATAGGCATAAAACTGGTAATAGACAGATCAAAAGGAATGAAGAGGTAGACTTTATATTGGATTGGACAAAGTAGCTTTGATGGAAGATTCTGCGATTCATGAGACCATTCTTTCAGCCTTGCTTCTTGACATCTTTTGTCAGTTCCTTGTGTGCCAGTGCTCTATGTTTCATTCAGGTTATGTCATTCCAAAAGTTCAGATTGGCCCTGAAATCCAAATTTTAAGTAAGGTAAGGACTCCATTGTAAGGTTGTAAAGCATAGTGCATCCATTCTGAAAATTGGGAGTGGTTTAAGCTGTCTGCATAGGCAGAAGGTGTAAAGGAGATGGGTGGTGAAACAGAAAGTAGTGAAAGCTAGCACATGGGACCATTACAGAATTAAATGCAGCACAAATTTCTTAAACCAATTCTTTTCTTTCTCTTTTTCTCATACAAATCCAAACAGGTTAGAAACAAATCAATTTTTTTTCTCCTATGCATGGAAGAAAGCAGAAAAAAGCAATTTTTTTAATCTATTTTTCAATATTTGCTAAGTGTTCAGTACAGCGGAAATGGGGACTATGAAAGATGAATAGTTATGTCAGTCAATTTGTCGTCCAACCGAAACCTTGAGCAAAGACATTGTGATTGATTTTTGACAGTACATTTAGTTATTGGTAAAGCAAAAAGAAAGTTCTTTAGAGTTTCAATCTGAAGCACTGTGTAGACTATAAGGAGGGATATTCCTGCTTGACGTTAAGTATTTTCAACAGCCCCAGGGAATACACTGATGTTTGCTGGTAAATGAAAATGGTGAGGTGTTTTTTTTTGTGGTTTGTACTAACACTGAAGATTTTTAAAGGAAACTTGGTAAAGTGGAGAATTAAGTTCTCAATAATATTTTCTAATTTCTAAAAAGTTCTTAAGAAGCACTTTTATATGTAACATCACTGGCACTGTGAATGCGATTTTTTCTCATATTTTAATAAAATTAGGTTTTATTGAAACTCTTGTATTATATTAATTTATGCAACCAACCAGCCTTGTTTAATTGTTTTAGGTAAACAAACAAAGTAAAGAATATAAACAAGGAACAAAAATGGTAAATAAAATTTGGGATACAATATTTATAGAGAGCCAGGATTTCACAGTGCCCTTTCTAAATTAGGGAATAAATTTACAAAAGTTAGTTTTTCCTGGGAGCAGTTAAGCTGACCAAAAGCCCAAACTAAGCAGGAGCATGTGAAGCAGGAATAAGGGTCAGTCTGCTCATGGTGTTTTAAATGTCTTGTTACTCAGCAGTAAGGGACCGTCCCTTTTTGAAGGAGAAGCTCCATCACATTATTTGTTCTAGTGGCAATGTGCTTTCCAGGCAACCGAAGACAGTGCAACCATAAGAGAAAGGAAGAGGCACAAAGACCAATGCTGTTAGAAAGTCCTTCAGCAGGGAAGTACCACGGATTTAATGACAGGAGATTTCTTTATGACATTAAGCTTCAGCTTTAATTATATTTTAAGACATTTTTTCCTTTTGCATTTACAGTAACAGGAACTAAAAAGATTGCTTTCAGCGTAGCAGCTATACATTTATTTTTGGAAAGCCTCAGAGCAGAACTGCCTAAATAGACATTTAAAAAAATATTTTAGAGTTCTTTTGTTACTTTTGCAGTAAGTAGAGTTCTTTTGTTGCTATTTGGCTACCCCAAAATAGCCCATTCTAATGTATTAAATACAACAGTTCACCTAGTCTTTATTTATTTCAACAAGCTGAACTATTATGTAATCATATTAAAATATATTTCAAAACAAGAGAATTGCTTTTGCTTTTAAGAATGTATTAAGTCCAGGTCTCATACTTTTCCTTACTTTGCTTTTGAAGCTTTTAGTGCCTTCATTGCTGCTTGTACATTCTTCTAATTATTCTATCAAGCAAAAGATATTTCCTATACCTAACAGGCATTTTGTGTGATTAAAATAGTCCATTGTTTTATTGTAGTGCCAGTTTTACGGCACATACTTGATGGAGCCCAAATGTTGGGCTGGAAAGTGGAAATACAGTCGCTATAATCTGGTGAGACCAAAGCAGGATACCACTCCTGTTCCTGAGAAATGGAGTATATTGATTATTTTATTTATTTCTGGTTGAACTGTCCTGTAGTTTTCCCACATGACAGAAGAGACATTTTGGGTGGAAGAACCATATAGAAAAGACATACTTTTTTCCTTGTAGGATCCATTCAAAGGACCCAAACAGAAAAAAATCACAAAATTTAGCTTCAATAAAAAAAAAACAACAACAACAACAAATCAAGTGTGTTCAGGGGATAAGGAAAAGTAGGATCTCAAAGTCTTTCTTCTTTAGAATAGTGTTTAATAATAGCATTATTAAAAACAGCATATTGAAAAATACTGGTCAGAATTAAGTTTCTTTGGATTTCTAGTATTAGAGGCTAGACCAACATTTTGGCTTCTTTCGCTTGTGACTGAATTAGGTCTAGCAATTCATATAAATTTTTTTCTCTGTATGACATTCATAAATAAAAGAATTGTAGCTTGGGAAAAAGAATTGTTACACCTCAGGTGCTGAAGCAAATCCATGATGTGTCAACTTGCTATGTGATGAGAGGAAGGTTTCTTCACCTTTTACCTTAATTTGTTAAACCCCCTGTGTTATAGTGCATGCAGGCTCTTCTTTCAGTGATTCCATCTTAGTACTTTCCAAAGGCAGCCTGAAAGAACTAATCCATGTCTGTAACCAAGGAGAACCTCCCAGGATTGCTAAGGTTTTGCAGTATAATCTAAAGTAAACTACAACAGGGATTTTTTTAATGAGGCTAGTGAGAGGATGAAGGTGGTGGTTAGGCTATGTGACGCTGTCAGAATGTTGCTAAGCTTTAGAGTGGAATAATTCTAATAGGCAACATCCTCATTAATCATAGCTAATGTTAATGATAGCTCCCTGTAGTGACTCATGAAGAGGTGATGGCCTTAGTGAAAGCTGCCTTAGAGGCTAACAGATGGTAGTTGAATTCCAGTATTTTGAATACACAATTTTTCCATTCCTTTATATAAGTTGGCTTTTTATTTCCTGCTGAATAATACCATGAGAAACTTGGTATTCAGTCCTACTCTTTATGGAGTTTTTTTAAATTATTGAGTACATAATAGACAAAAGCAAAAGGAAAACATTACAGCATGCTTTGTAAATTCACATTCATGCATACAGGTTAAACATGTTTTCTGATCTATGTTTAAGACTATAGATGTGATTGTGAATGTACTGAATAACACAAGAGTGTTTACTGTTATATATAAGAAATATTGACTAAGATGTGGGAAAAAAACTCTGTGGTAGTCTGCTGCTTCATCTCTCTGCTAATGCTTGATATTCAGTGTTTACCAATGCTGCTAATTCCCTGGTCATGTTTATGAGTGCCTTTGGCTTTTGCCTGAATATTTAAGGGCTCTAGTCTTGAATGTGTAAGTTACTTGTAGTTCAGTTAGAAAATTGGAATTAGTCAAGTGCTTAAACTTAATACTTAAGTAAATACTTCACTGAACTGAAGCCTAATACTTATGTTCTCTAACAGAAAAAGAGAAATAATACATCCCTATTTCACTAGAGTATTTGAGGATTAATATATTAATACTTGTTAAATACACATACTTTAAAACAACAGGAATAAAACTTTTAAAGGAATCTTTGGGATTTTTTTTTTTTTCATAATTTGCATTTCTCCTGCTTATCAGGTTACTCTTAGGTGCTTCTTTTTTATATGCTTAATCACCATCTTTCTCTAGCAAGGTACAGCCTTAAAATGTGTCAACATTTGTTGCCTTGGTTGTTGCTTGCATATTTGTCAATAATATTCTGGAAACAGAGTTAAGCAAAGGTGTGGTCATGCAAGAGCTACATAGGAAATGCATTTTATTATTCTTTCCAGTGACAGAATACTTTTTGTGAATGTAGGTGAAACATATATTGACCCTTTTTATTCCTATTGTGTGCTCATCTCTACATCATCAATTGCCATGACATCATATCACGTCATGTCTTTCAGCATTATCTTTGTCTCTGAAAGGGTGAGTGTCAGAATAGATTCCCTAGAATATCATTTAGATAGGTTTCAAGGTCCATTGCATTTTATTGTTTTGTGCCCAGACATCTTTAAGTACTAGCTCTTCCTCCCAGTTTATTCTATACAAGAATGCCAATTTTTGAGCATTTAAAGTAGAACTTTAAAGAGAAATTCTTCACTTGACTATGTCAATAGCTTGTACTATGTTGAACTAAGGCCAGCCTCAAGTCAATTCACCTTCTTTATGTACCACACCTTCTTTATGTACCTTTCAGTACTCTGTTGCTGTCACC
>JANHGB010014109.1:20742-94677 GCA_026283785.1 Coracopsis vasa | reverse complement strand
TCTCATACCCTGCAATGAGTATGAGTTTGGTTATGATTAATAGCACTGGTTATCTTTCTTCTTTGTTAAAAACATGGTATATAAGGTATGACCTATAATGCAATTATGTACTTTAACTACATCTTAATTTGATAGTAATTCATATTTTGTTAGCAGGTCTGGAATATCACATGAAAGTTGGTTGATACTTTCGTTGACTATAACTCAGGAATTAGCAGTCTTCAGAAAATTCAGTATCTGCTTTGAGTTTCTATCCACAAAAAATTGACAGGGATAACATACTAGAATTCTACAGAAAGAAAGTAACTCCTACTGAACCCACATTGTCAGATACTAATCCAAACCTTATGTTACCATAATTCTACTCTCCTGAACTTCTTTAAAAGCAAGTGTGACAAAATCCTAATTATTGCTACTTGTTCCTTGTTTTCTATAGAACCTGTGATGTGTTCACTACTTTTTAGACATACAAATATGAAAATACATGCCCCAAGTAATGTGCAGACCAGCCATATTGGTCATCATTTATGACCAGGCACATAAATGAGCAGATGAGGATTTTTTACATATGGATGAGTAGGATCATGTCTATATAATGATCTTTCACATGTTCACTTATGGAGGATGTGCAGCTCATGCCACCAGCAATTGCTGTGCAGTTTTAGCAAGGGTATGTTGCTTGAAAGGCTCTCCAGCCTATTGAACTTGCAAAAAAAAAGAGTTTTTCAGAAATACACATATTGAGTAGGTACTAAAAAACTAATCAGGACATGTAGCTGCATATATGAGAGGTGGCCTTTTAGGGAAAATGACTTTGCTACCTTGCTGGAAATTCATATAGATGACAGATGTATTTTTACGGAGAGCTTATTCTCATCTCAGAGGGGCATAGAAGATTAAACACTGCTCCTTCTCTATGTATGCAATGCAGGACATTAAAATATGATTGTAATGCAGGTAGATTGTGTCAATGGTTGCAGATGGGCAAAATAATAATAATAATATATATATATACATGAACTCTAGAGCTATTTGACAAGTTAGAGAGTTGGTTATTTATTGGAATGTGTACCATGGAGTGCATTGACATGTAGGGTATGGATGCACAGAGCTGCAAGTATAATTACAGCCCAAGCAGTCAGTTTTATCATGCCTCGGTTTGCAGGTGCAGGTAGACCTGTAACAGCAAAGTGTATTACATGAAAATAGATTTCATTAATTAATGGGATATGGGACAGTGACTCAGCTGGTTGTGTTCAGAGAAAACGTAAGGAATCCAGAACTAAGGAATGATCTAGTTCCATGGGTTAGCCCTGAAGCGTGGTTGTGCTGAATGGTGGGAAATTTGGGGACTGATAACCCTATCTGAGGAGATGTCACTGAAATGTGTTTGGATGAAGGTCCTCTAAAACTGTCATTCACACTGCTATTTTGTTATCTACAATCTCTTTTGTTTCTCCTATTGGAAAATCCATGTGAAAACTTCCTTTGTTGCATGGAGGACCATCGAGGGCAAGTTAATTATTTCCAAAGTGATAAAAGAAGGGAGCTGTTTCTTCAGAGCCTGTAATTCAGAGTAAGCTACAAACTTGCTTAAGACAGAGCTAGCAAATAGCAATTTCCAAGCTTATGTTTTGCATTACATGTTTTTCTGGTCACAGAATTACTGTGAGAATCAGACCCTTCTGCACCCATGTGATCCATATTTCTGTTACTAAAACATGCTTTCTGAGATTCAAAATCCTATGTGTTCTTAAACTGTTACGCTAACAGTACAACTCCTCAGGTTGTGAATCATTAACCGGTATTTTTTGTCTTCTAAAGAGAAACAGAAGTGCTGGTCATGGAAGAGCAAAGTAGTTTCTAATAAAGCTTTCTATTGGAAAAATACCCTTTTGATTCAGTATCCACAGGAATAGAAAAATAAATTGCATTTTATTTAACTATGTTAAATAACTTACTTAATCAGAAGGCTTCACAAGTGCTTTTAACAAAGTAAACTTCTGGCTAATAAAAGTTTGATGACACCATTGTCTGTGGGTGACACCTAACACAAAGGAGGTCTTTGGTTTATGTAATATATAAATAACACTGTAGTGTATTAATTACAATGGTGTATTATTCCTTACTTTTTTAGCATTAATGGAGCTATCCTTTCAGAACGCATAGATGATAGTGTCTTAAAAATACATAGCCAGCAATATGGCTGAAATTACTGTACTATCTAGTAGGTAATGAATAATTTTCTAATGTTCACTGATTTTCTCTGTATGTGTCAATTCCTGTACTGGAAGGTTTCTGAAAGTGGGGGGAGTGTCTTCTGTAAAAATAACAGAAAATGTGCTCAGGATTTACAAGACATTACCTTTGAGTAGTGGATTTTTCTATTCTAAAAAATGCTTCAGAGAACTGATCTTGTGGATTTGCTTGCCACTAGATGAAAAGTGGTTTCTGTATAAAACTCAAATGTTTATTACCATGCACTGGCTTGACTTAATGACAAATGGGTCTTCAAGTGCCCCAGTCGTATACAGAGAGAGGAAAAGGATATACTCTGCCTTTTCCATCTGATCTTTCTGTTGAAGTGGGAAAGGTATCAATCTTACGCCTGTTAGAATGGTTACAAGCGGTTTGCTGGAGTTGGGTTTCAGTTAATGGCTTGCTTTGCTCCTGGTTCTCAAAGCTCCCCATCTCCATTTCTTTCTGCTTGGAACAAACCTACCAACTGTTACTGTGATCATGGACAGATAGTGTCTGCCCACCTTATGGGCAGGGTGCCACCTAAACTTACTGGCTCGAAAGCAGCAAGACAAAACAAAATCTGCAAAGGAGCAGCTATCTTTCAACTAGTAGCATGTTACATTACCACAGGAATAAATCCCCTGTATGAAAGGAATGATACTTGAATATCAGAACAAAATTAAAGGAAAAGCCTCACATCAGTATAAGGCAGCTGAAATGTTATCAACACTGGCATAAAAGACAGACTTCTTTAAGGTTCCTTGCTTTTAAAAAGAAGATTTTATGTTGTTTCCTTTACGATTGCCACAAGGCCAAGATGTCTGAAGTCAGCACAGGAAAGTCATCAGGAAAAAATAGTGCTGTCCTCTAAAAGGAATCATAGTGACTCTTGTGTTTTAATCCCACCTCCATCTGTGGCCTGCAGCAAATCACTTAACCCTTCTGACTGTGTTCACCCAACTGTAAAATGGGGATAACAATACCTACTTACCTACCTCAGTGGAGAGTTGTAGGGATTAATTGGTTGATGTTTGCAAGGCACTTTGAAGACAGAAAGTGCTTATTTTAGAGCCTGTTGAAATTATTGGTGACACTGATCAGCTAAAATTCAAAGGGGCCAAACTCATTAAGGTTCTGATCTTCTTCCTCCATTTGGCTATGTTTATGGGTTAGCAAATCTCGCTGCATGCAGGCAGTTTATTGTTTGTTTGGAAGCAGAGTAGACTAAAAAGATGCTTTGAACAACTTTGTTAATCCTTTCAACAAACATGTCTTCATTTGCATATCACTGCAGCTGAAGGTTTTATCTTTGATGATTATATAGCAGAACAGTTCTGGAGACATGTTGAAGTTTTGTTGAGTTTTGTTGTTTAGGGTTTTTTTTTCTTTTTTTCAGAATTAGTCAGATCAGAATTATGAAAACAAACTAAATCCTAACAAATAATATAATGAGTAATTACTTTACTATAACCAGGTAGGATGTGGACTTTCGTAGCATTCAGATATATTTCTGTTTAGCTATGAGATGTATTTGTTATGATGTCCTTTTATGCTGCAAAATTCCATTAGAATCTTGTTTGCAGTTTAGTTTGGATTACTAAGTATGTGATTTGCTACTATGGACCCATGCTAAGAGCATACTACATTCCTGTCTTAAGGGCATATGGGTAAAATTAGAAAATCTTGTTCAGATATTCATTTATACATTTATGCATTTTTATAATGTCATGATTTCTTAGTACATAGCTTTAGAGATACAGTTATATCTGAGACTGTGCATTGCTGCTCCTGCCAGTAAACAGAACATAGCTACTTGGAGGTTAATAGACTGAACCTGTGTGATCTGGTCTAGCTTTGAGCCCAAAGGCTCTTTACAACAGGAATTATTCTATGACACAAAATAGATCTATTCATAGACCATGTACATATACTTCTGCTACTGGCAGTGCCCAGAGTTACCTGGATCAAAATACATCCACTTACATTTGTGTATATTAAGCCTGTTTGCTCTACACAATGGAAATAGCATTTTGATGTTTTGTTTCTGCCCTGACAGTTTTTGATCAACCTTTTGTTGAAAGGGCATCTGTGGGACTGTGTGCTTAGATTGTAGCAAAGTATGCTAGCATGTGCTATGTTTTCTTTATAATTTTCACACATTTCTTCTAATTTCTTTTTTTGGATGTGGTAGTAGATACCATTTTCTCACATACACTTCTGAGAGTCCTGAAATATTTTCTTTAGCTCATTTGCCCACTTTTTCTGTGTCTAAAAAGTGACACTAAAAGCAGAGTAGGAGCAACAATTCTTCCTGTTTAGCTCAGTTTAGCAGTCTGAAGCTCACAAATGTTTTAGTTTTATTACAACAGCTTTGAAGTAAAGTCTGTACATATGGGTGCTGAACCTCAGCTTGGATACTTGTTTTTGAATCTGCATGCCAGAGATTGCTCCTGTCTCTGCTTCCTCTCAAAACTGGTGACTGAATCTGTTGTTCAGCAAGTAGGGAGGTCACTCAAATTCAGTGATGTGCATTCCCACAGTTTCTTTCTTTTATTCCCACTATTTCCCTAAAAATTCACTTTAGAATTCCAATTTTTCAAATTTTTTAGTTTTTATTTTTTTTTAACTTCTGGAAGCCAGGCTTGCCATATGCTGTTGAGGTATGGCCTTTTTTCTATCAGGAGATGCAGGAGTAAAACTGGCTTTACATTTCTGAATCAGTGCTTCCTACTTAGGTAATATAATTGATAGCATTTACTCAGTAGCTGTGCATCAGTTTGATGTCTGTTGAAAACATGACCCAGCATTTCTAAAACAACAAAAAAATCTCCGTTAAATGTGGCCAGATATTCAGTGCTGCAGTCAAGCCCTCTATATACAGTACTAGCTGAAATGCCATGAGTAAATACACGTATACAGCCTGCTATATCCATTTATTCATAGTCAACTATGAAGATGTCAATAGAGAGCTGTAGGAATATTTATGGCTGGTACGTTCCTTTCTCTGTTCATTAATTGCCAGTGAGATGAGATGGTATTACACTCATGATTTTTGAGCCGATTGGTTATGAATAGTGATATTTGCTCTTGACGTTTTGAAAATTTGGTAGGTAGGATTTGGGGCCTAGTATTTGTAAACAATCACTGAGATCACATGATATGATTTCTTCTTAGTCTTTAGGTGACCAACCTCTATGAAAGCCTGAGAACTGCTTAAAGAAATGATTGGAATTTTGAATCTCTGTTTCTGATTTAATGGAGAGGTAAATCCAGTTTTCAGTGTATCTTTTACAGCATCAAGAGTGTTCCAGCCACATGATATAAAGAGCTAATCTCTTACAATTGGACTTGCTAGAGGTTTCATCTTGCAGGTTCAAATTCAATTTTAGAAAGTGGAACAGGCAACTTTGGATAAACTTTATGCTGAACCAGGTATCATCCACATCATTTCCATAATGGCTGGAATGAAGACTTTACAAACATCATGGCATATGCTTTAGCTGATCAGGCAGAAAAGTGATAGCATGCTAATGCCTGATCCAGGTCAGATCAATACAGTTGGGTGATTTAGCAACAATCTGTTATGAGGAACTGTGGAGCTCTTATCTCTACAAGAGAAGGTGAAGCAGAATCCTTAAGGAGCATAAAAATTAGAAGATGAACATCCTAGAAAATAAGGGGGATTAAGAATATCTTCCTGCCTTTTTCACAAGAACTGCATTTGCCTTGTACATGGACCTTAAAATGAAATAGCTGTGTTCCTCCTGGCCAGGGAGAGAGGAATTTACCATCCAAACTCCCGTATGAAGACAGGCTGAGAAAGTTGGGGCTGTTCAGTCTGGAGAAGAGAAGGCTGCGTGGAGACCTCATAGCAGCCTTCCAGCATCTGAAAGGGGCCTGTAAGGATGCTGGGAAGGGACACTTCATTAGCAACAGTAGTGATAGGACAAGGGGAAATGGGTTTAAACTTACTTAAACAGGTGAAGTTCAGGTTAGACATAAGGAAGAAGTTCTTTACTGTGAGGGTGGTGAGGCACTGGAACAGGTTGCCCAAAGAAGTGATGAATGCTCCATCCCTGCCAGTGTTCAAGGCCAGGCTGGACAAAGCCTTGGGTGACATGGTTTAGTGGGAGGTGTCCCTGCGCACGGCCAGGGGCTTGGAACTAGATGATCTCAAGGTCCTTTCCAACCCTAACTATTCTACAATCATACGATTTTATGAAGATGTCCCTGCCCACTACATGGGGGTTGGATTAGATGATATTTGAAAGTCCCTTCCATCCCAAAACATTCTATGATTCTATAATAACTTGGTGTGTGTAAAGGGCTAATCCAATTCCTGAAGAAGGTTCTTGTTGGATACAGGTTAATGAGAATAATTTATTACTTGGAGACAAGAGTACTTGTGATGGTGAATAGGATAGTTGTCTTGGATTGTGCACAAAATTATTTAAAGTGCCCAACCGTGTAGCCAGGAGGACTGCTCATTCTGCTGCCTTTCAGGAGGCATATATTTTATCATATATTTTTATGCCCAGTCAAAATTGCCAGCAAAATGTCTATTGCCCACATTTGGGTCAGGAATTCAATCAGAGAGATTAAAAATATAAATAAGACTGTGTTGCTAATGCTCAATGGAAATTACTTCATCAGTGGAAGTAATTTAATGGTATACAGGGGATAATACTAGATTAGTGATGTCTCTTAAATTTTCTTGGTTTTTTTTTTTTTTCCCTTTTCACCAAACACAAAGCCTAGGACTTTCAGAGTTCTTTGCATTTCTGATGTACTTGCATAGCTTGTGTGTGAAATCAAAATAAGGGGTTATATGTAAGTGTGTTACTGCTATTGTTCATCTGTGATACGCCCGTTTCGTGCACTCTTCTCTTTGATTGCTGTTACTCATTTCTGTTTGCATAGATTGAAAATCTGGCCATGGTAGCATGAACAATATTTTGTTCTACCTTAAAATCAGATGACTGTTTCAGCAGATTAATGAAAAATTAATCTGGTGGCTTGCAAGAGGTTGGGCCATCAGACCTCTGTTTGCAATGCTGGTGTTTTCTATCATGCATAGAAGAATCACGTGTCCTCCCCCACTTCAGGACTCAGAGCCTAAACCCTGACCTCCCTGAAGTCAGTTCAGTGGGCTAATGATCCAGCCTTGTATTCCTGGAGCTCACTTGGACAAAAATCTTGGTACAATTTGTGACGTTAGGTATTATTTGTTTTGATTTTCTTATGCTCCTGATTGGAGGGGTCAGGAAAGGGCAAACAGGGCAGAAAGAAATCTTTGTGTCATTATTTTTTTCTCAGAAGTAGCAGGAGCTTGGGAATGGCAACATGGGAGAGAAAGCTTAGCGTGTATCATGCTAGTAGGAGAGGCTGACAATGTCTCACAAGTCTGTGTGTCTGTATGTGTGTAATCTCATGGATCTAATGATAAGGAATCACCTCTGCTGCTATGTTTTAATAATTATATCTAGGTTTTTTTGAAATTAAGTTTTAAAACACTTTTTCACCATAAAAAGCCAAGATTAAATAATTTTCATCTACCTGTGCTATTGAACAGAATTGGAATGTTCAGAGTCCATTGCTGCATGTTAAAAAGCCTTCCCATCCATCAGTAACTTCAGATGGAAATATAAATGATGTTGATACAACAAAGGAATGCCTCATTCATTTATAAATATTCTTTATTAAAAAGAAATAAATAATTCACAACTTAATAATCAGGATGTGTTCATAGCCTGAAAATGATTGATATGATTTCTTCAGAAGAGAACTGTTTAAGTGATGTCCCATGCAGCAGTTTAGCAGCCGTACATATGATGTCACTCCTAAAAGTCCAAGTAAATGACGTCATACATACGACCACCAAGCCACCACGTGACAAATGACTGTTACAAGAAAATGAATTATCATTACAAAGAGAAAAAATCAGGCTGCTGGGAATACTGAAGTTCACTTTATACCTAGAATTAAGAAAGGAATCTAGAGAAAGCAACTTGGCTTCATTATTGCACTATATTGAAATGAACAAATACCACCTCGCTTCCTGTAGAACAGACACCTGATTTTAACCTGTGCAAGACTGCCCATTTCTGCGAAAGATAATCCACACAAAGCAAGTATAAAATGCCTTTTTTTTTTCCCCACAAAATATTGGACATGATGAACAAGCACCCCAAATAGTTTTCTTCCACCCTCAAGGAGTTGGAAGTATATAGACTGTTGACTGTACATATATAGACATGACATTTAAGAAAAAAAGGTATTTGTAGCTTTCTTTGCCTTTTTTTCACTCCTTCCACTGAATACAGTAATTCTGCAACATTTATTGTTCAGATCAGTCAAAACATATTTCAAATTCTGGATGCTCTAACTGTTTGTTACTAATTTTGACAGCTCAAGCATTCATTTATTACAATTCTTTTAAAACTGCTATGTATAGTCACTTTGTGGGTCACTAAACCCCTGCCCTTCAATACATCACGTCTTTGAGTGACAGCTCAGCATCATTTAGACTGGTTGCAGAGCCTCTCTCATACTTCAGTTACATTTGAAATACTTTTCACAGCTGCTAGTGTTAGGACAGAGAAGAAAATGACTGTGATGCCTTAGGAAGGTCATTAGTGCATGATACCCAGTAAATATAACAATTATTTCTTATTCATCACAAATGTGCTAGGAAACAGCAGGCAATTTCTTTGGGGAAATACCTCAACATGACATGTTTTACTTAACCACTGAATGTTGAAATTGTCCCATACTCAATTGCTGTTGAGGCAGGATAGAAATTATCTCACAGTGATACGCCATGCAACTTAAATTGTAGATTCTGGCAGCTGTTTAAACAAGCATGAGATTATGAGCCACAGCAGATGAAGACAAGATACTTGTAATGAAAAGCAAATCTCAAATCTTACAGTTCTTTTCCACTGCTGCAGTATTTGGTCACATGAGGAACCTGTACTCCCAGAGTAGCCTGATGCAAACTGAGAGCTTAAAGGAAGGCTACAGAGTACTTCATGGATTTTGCCTACAGCTCTGATTATCATCTTGTGTGAGGCCTTTTTAGGGCAATCAGCTGCATAGCAACACTCATTGTTTTAAAAAGCAAAAGTGGAGACAAGACTTCCTGATAACCCCTGAAACTGGGTGAATGCAACACAACATTCCTCTCATTTTGGGGAAATCATGGGCAGCTTGAGTCTCAAATTCTCACATTAATTCTAACAACTTAAAAACATCAGGAGATTGCTTTCTGAGTTTTCCTTGTATGAAAAGAGCTCCAGAACTTGCAAGTCTACTTCCTTACTGCTTGAAGTAACCCATTATCCAAAGGGACTTCAGAACAAGTTTTCAAAGGCATGGTCTCAGGTGATGAGACCTGGGAGATTTCATCGTCCAAGGCTAGGGAAGCCCCTGGGCTCTGCTAGCCAAGCCAAGCAGCAAGCAAGGTTCTGACGAAGCATGCCAAAGGAGGCTTTGACAGATCTTGACAGATTTGGCCCACAAAGGGTGGGATCTGCTCAGGACCAGATGCTGGAAGAGCTGCTGTCTAAGCAGGGAAAGGCTTATGCTTACGCTGCTCGCGCAGACATGGGTTTTGAGACTTATGATGAGAGGCACTAAGCTGGGCAGGTGGCAAGAGCCCACAGGACCACATGGCCAACCATGTGCATCACACTCCCAGCTGTGAGGATCAAATGGGTACACCTTGAGTGGTACCCTCATCATGGTGGCAAGTGTTCTACTAATTCACTCCTGGAGACTTGAACCTCCCACAGCAGTGTTCCAAACATTGCCAGTTTGTGCAATTATTGAAAATTAAATTTAGGCTTTCACATAATTAATTTTTCATGTTTTGTGAATGAAACTTATTCACAAGCCTTTCAGGAGCTGACACAATGTACCAGACTCTGCATAGATTAGTGACTGAGGCTTGGTAAAAATTTGACAGATTTGGACTTAATGCACTTGTACAAATTGTTTTTTTTACTCAAAATTAATTTATTTTAAATGCAATCTTGGTCTAATTGACCTAATTGGATAATAGTGTGGTCTTTAACTGCATCATCCATTTTGTCCTTACTGCTCACTTTGTGGTTGGCTCAGGACAACAAAATTGGAATCTGTACAAAAAACCTACTCTCATCAATCCTCATTTACAGGAGAAGACCAAGCTACCATTTGTAGGCACTGCATGCCAATCCTTACTTGACAAAGTCGTGCAGAGAACAGAACTCTCTTTTCTCAATGTCCTTCAAAATTGATCAGACACACAGGAAAGAGACCCAGGCTTGTTTCCTCTTCAGTCTCTGCAGTTTGATGCCTCTGGATACACTGTGCTGACACTCCATCTTTCTTGCAGAGAGAAATGTGTACTGAGGAGATGAACTAATTGCTCCAGCTCACAGGGGCTCACATACTTGAGGAAACAAATCTCAGACACATTCTGTGGCTCTTCATAAGTACAAAAAGCTAGAAAGCATCAGGAATAAAGTGAACTAAGAAATAATTAAGTTAATTTTTTCTAATGGAATTAACTTTGAATTGTAGAGGACTATCTGGTGATGCATTGTTGTGCATCTAAAAGCAAGGGAAGCCATCAAAGAGGAAGATGAGTTAGTTTTATTTCTAAATTAGGTTTTGGAGCAATTGGTGCTTTAGTTTTTGTTCAGCAAAGGCAAGTCATTATGGACCTAGAGACAGAAGAGTAAAGTGCTATTTGTTCTATGTAAAAAATGACATACGTAAGAGAGAGAGTTTCTGTCAGAAGGCACCAAAACCCCTTGGTGACAAGTCTAAAAGAGACTGTGGGGAAGGGGGTGTCTATGGAGCCCAGAGGAGAAAGCAAGGACCAGTAGGTTGTGTTGCTTTGCAACAGCCTGCAGTCACCAGCTGGGAGTGCAGGACACAGATGAGACGATGACAGTAAATCATCAAAGCCATCAAAGAATAAAGATCTGGAGGATCTTTGTGGGTGGGTAGAAAACAGGAATGGGAGATCACCCCTGTGTCACAAATGACTTTAATTACTGTATTTTCCTCAACCTCAGACAGCGACTGACATGTAAGTCCCAGGAGCTCATAGCTCTGGGAACCAAGGATTGATTAGAAGAATCAACAGAGTGGAAAAAGTCTTTTTGGAAGAGAAAGAAAGACAACCATTCCTCATTGCAGACCACAAATAAAATGTGAAAAATGAACGATTTCTACCAGCTAGAGGTGGGGAATTTCTGGAAAAATTACTGATGCCAAGTATTTTTCATATTTGATCTAACAGCAGCGTGCTGGTAAGTGTCACCAAGGAAACAGCACTGCTTCACGGGTTACTTCTATGACCCTTGCTTCTCCCTTACCAGAAGATAAATTAATCTAGAAAACGTAGATTACCGTATCGCCACTGCAAAGAGAGGAATATAGAGATTGGAACAGTGAAAATGTAAGGAAATCTGCACATAAGTTATCCATTGAGGTCAGAAGTTGGAGAACCCTCTGGTGCAAATACATCTAAAAGGAAAGGAAGCAGATATCTCTGCATTTTCTTAAAGAAATCCTAGTCCTGGAGTACTGCAGGAATGAGCACAGAACTAACATTGAACATATGCTATCATGGGTGAGAGGTTTAAAAGATCTACAGACAACAGAGCAAGGATCAGCCCAGTCCTTCAGGGTTGACCTACAAATTCATGCTGTAGGTCAGAGCACCTCAGACACTCAGAAATGCTGCTGAAAATTTTAGTTATCAGAATATTTACAGTCCTGACACTTGACTGGGGAAGAAAAATAATCTGCAACTGTTCCTTCAGTCATTATTGGCTTGTTACAGGAAGAATTGCTGTTCTTTGCCAAGGCCCCTGTATGCTGATAACAGGCTATGCTGGTATTCAATCCCAGAAGGAAGCTGGCCTCTGTTAGGCTGTTTTATTAGAGAGATCTCTGACAATGGGTGATTTCCCAGCCAGTGCATTGTTAAGTGCATCGCTTGCAGGGGTATGTGGAACAGTCACACAAGGTCAAAAATACCAGAATATGTCAGTGTATCTCAAGGCAGAAGATTTCTGCCAAGCACAGGGATGATTCCTCAAATCATTAACTAATTCAGGACAAATTCCTCTGAGACCAAGTTAGCAGAAATGCATGAACTCTCCTCTGGTTTTGATCCTGCTCTCCAGCTGTTCTTTGGTTGAGGGTCCAATTTCTAAACTATGAATTCAGTATCTCACCAAAGTGAGGTGTTCTTTGCAGTTCTTCTCTGTTCTCCACAACCTCATTCTTTTCTTTTTACCTTGTTATATCCATTATTCTCTTATTGTTCTCTACTTCCCTTCCCTCATTTTTATCCGTATAAATGTAAATGACAAACAGCATTGTGGGCAAGTTATCCTAGGCTGAGACAAGAGAAGGGACACCACCTAACAAATAAATCAAGGAGAGCAGTCTCTAATGTTCCCCAATGTGTTTTCTAGCCCTGTTTCTACAACTTATAGCCAGAAAGGATGGGAGTTGATGGGGAGACGCACACAAATGTTCCACATTCAGGTGCTGGAAAAGAAGATGGGAAGCAGAAGGGCATGAGTAGCTAACCAACAAAACACAAGAAGAATAAGAATCTCAGTTTTCTTCAGGAACACAGAGATAAGCAGTGGGGCAATGAGGTGGCATCCAGCATGCAAGTTACTTGTACTTGACCAAGCTAAAGAGGTGGTTGTTCCCAGTAGCATCATTCATACATATTCTGACCATACTATAAGTGGGGCTCTGGGCCTCAGTTATATATAATTATTTATATAATATTGTTTATATAGTATTATGAAATTATTATTTTATAATAATTGCTAATAACTTGAGGTTTCACAAGTAGACACCAGAGAAAGCATTCAACTTACGTAAGAAATAGTCAGGTAAAAATGAGTTTACTGTATATTTAGAACAAGTTATTCAGCCGTGTCGCATACATTGAAATATTACAACTTATTACAACATTATTATACCAATATTACAACTGTAATATTGGTATTAAACAGCTGAAAATAACATTTGAACTAACTAAACTTTATACTGTTATTTTCCATTTCAGTTGCTTTCCTAATAGCAGAGTAACTACAAACAATGAAATTCCACAATTACTTAAGCCACTCTAAGTCCCACACAACAACATTAAGATTTCAAGCATGTTAGTTTCCATGTGACTGATATGTTGCAGCCTGTAAAACACAGAAATTAAAAATCACATGCATTATCTACTTCAGACTTGCAGTTCTGTCTCACCAAGAAACAATGATTTCAAGTCCAAAATGCTGTAAGATATCTTCTTTAGAAACATTATTAACCTTATTTTGAAATTTATCAGTAAGGGAACTCATTCCTTCAGCAGTGCAGTATCACAAATATAACTTGGTAATCATTTTTCTGAACATCACTGCAATTTGTCACATATCATAAGCAGGTCAGTTTTCTCATACTTACAAGTAGAAGGATGATCACTAAGAAGCAACTGTGGGTTGTTTTTTTCATTGTGGAGTTCTCCTGGAGAGACACGTTGTAGCTGACCTTTCTGGGAATTAAACACCAAAAATAAAAAGCAGTGTTAGATTTTATCTGTTAGGACAAATTCCTTGCCTTTGCATATGAGCATTTTCTTACACTTTAAGTAGACGCTGTGTGTGTTGACCACCAGCCTTGAGTTTACTCATATTTGATTTCACTGGAGGCCTGTATGCTTGTAATTTGGTCTCCTCCATGGATCTCTGGTGGTGAGTTCAGCTGATGTGTGGTACAGCCCCATGTTACTATGCTGCCAGCAGCAGATCTGTGTTAAACTCCATGTGTTTGCCAGGTGAGGCTACCTTGGTTGTCCTGCTTCAGTTGCTTCTAAACTACACATACAGCTGCAGACCTATGAAGAATCTGCGTATTTTTAAAGTGAGCTAAAACTCCAGAAAGATCCAGTTCACAGGTAAGCGTAGTGGCTGCTCAGAAGGCTTATTTATGGGACTAGAGAAAACCAGAGGTTGGGTAATCACTAGCTAGGTGAATAAGCAAGTGTGCCAGGCAAAGAGAAACTGGGATCAACACTGTGGGATTAGCTTGTATGGGCTGTGGATGGACACAGGACAGCGTAACCCTCAGGCTGTCAAGAATGACTGCTTCAGCTGTGCAAAGTGCTGCGCAGAGAGGCAGAGCACGTCCACAACTCCACAGGCTTGGAAATAACTGGATCAGCAGGTTTTTGGTTTTCAATTTTCTAACTAAATCAACACCCATCTGGCCTTTCTAGGAGAAATATCCAGGGGCTGCAATGTACCACCATACTGCTTCACAGTTTTGGGAGTACAAGCAAACAAAGCTCTTTGCACTAACACATCATCTTTAGTTTCATAAAAAATGGAACTTCTGCATTAGAGTAAGAAACACAACTTTTGTCAAGACAGCAGTGCCTTCTGATGTCTCATGGGCAACTAGTGGTGCATGGGCTGAGCAACATGCCTGCAGATCACCTTCAACCACGATAAGACAGTGAGCAGTCACACAGCTTTATTTTTCAGACAGTCTAAAACCAAAGAGTGAGGTGTTTCCTACTTGGCCAAACAACCTTGTGAACACCTTGCATATCTGAAACCCAGAAATTTAATGGGAAAAAGGCACACGGACCTGGATGCTTAGCCTACTTGATATGTAGTGAGCAACGCAGTCGCTTGCACAACAGCACTGTAACACATTTTCTCATCTTGAAATGGTCAAAGCAGATACACATAATCTTAAACTGTAATAAAGGTGTGGCACTTCATTGTCACCCAAGTAGATGTAATCTCCTACCAGATCCAAATAGGAGCATTGAAGCCATGTGTCACTGAGATTACATAAAACACAAAGTAATGGAAAAGAGGGTTCAGAGGATTTGCATCTAATAATAAGTAGTCTTATTATTGTCTGAGCCTTGCCAGAGGTAATGGGACAGGCAAATGACACAGAAATAATATGTAATTATGCTATCGGCCACATTATTTGCATTTGATCACCAATGGTAGACAACTCGATTGAAGCAAAATAGGACAGCTAGATCAGAGCAAAATGTGTGGAATTATTTGCATCTTCTCCAGACTATTCACTGCAGTGTGCATTGGTTCCAAACTGTCAAAAAGATTCATGAAGATACAAACAATGGGTCTTGGTCAGCTGTGCAATGAGCAGACATACAAGCACGCATATGGTGTTCCTACAGTTACAACTGTACTGTAAAGTGTTCTGTAGTGTGGCGTAAAGCCTGTCTGATGGGTGCCTCTACTGTTCTTGCTAGCCACATTATTTCTGCCCCACCTACAGTGATTTAGTAAAAAGCAGGCAAAGGAAGGACTTTGCAGTTTTAAAATCTGCAGCACTTTCCACAAATGGCACAGAGATCCACACAATACTGTGACCTAGAAAGCATAAGCAAATCAATATGCAATTCAAGTTACCTGTGATACGTCTAGTTTTCCCGTACTTTGTGATGGGAGTGTTTGCAGCACTCTGCTGGGTTACAGCTATAGCTGCAGGTAAATCTTACCCTTGTGAGATTTTGTGAATATTTGTTACTATATACTGAAAAAGCTATTCAAAATGTTTCCTGTTCCATTGCTCCTAATTAAAAGAAAAGGCATCTGTAAAATACTTACTATATTATTTTCCCCTCTATTAACTGTAATGACAGTGCCACATAATATATGTATGATACTACATATGAGTAAATGAGTAAGAAGTATTTCCCATGTTAAATCTTATATAGTCTTGATATTTCTAGTTTTTCTTTTCCTTGCCAGGTCTAGCCGCAGGAATGGCTGACATGCTACATAAAATCCAACACCTCTTTTTCCTTCCTCTCTCACAGAAGTCTTTTCCAGTGACAACAACTGTTGAACAACAATGTACTAACAATCCACATATAAAGCCCCAGACTAAGAAGTGGCTTTTCTCTGCTTTAACCATAAAGATGGCCCGTAATGCTACAGCACACTTGAGTTAGCACCAGTATTGGATCAAGGATGATGACTGAATTGAAATGAAAAGGTACACGCAGGTATGAAGTGTTGGTCAATGGTCAAGGCAGAAACAGGGAGGCAGAAAGAATCTCATAAAAGGGAATCCCAAGAGATGGACCCTGTCAGCCTCTGGATGGAGGAACAGACCAGCATCTTCATGGCTCTGTACTATCTCCAGCAATCTATGTTCAGGTTTGATATGACAGGCAAGCTGGGATGTACAAAGTAATACAGTCAAGTCCTCTGGGTTTTAGGTCTTTTTCAGTTATTGTGAAATAACTTTTCAGCTACACACTTTTAAAATAGAATGCATTTTAGCATTACAGATGGAAGGACAATAAATTATAATCTTTGAAAGCTGTTTTATGCATAGGTATTTTAGATGAATCTTCATTGAAGATATTTCAAGGTATGCATGAGTTTTTCCTGAGATGATGCTTATTACAGTAAACTAAGGAATTATAAATAATGTACTGACAGTTCTTGGGGTCACTGGGGCTAATATAAGAATGATTATTATGGGCATTTAAGACAGTTTACAACTACCCCAAAACTTGCTTCATTTGTTGAAATTGCCAAGCCGGTTTTAGGTGCTGTCCTGATTCCTGCTTCTATGCTATTTATCCTTTTCCCTAAGTCCAGTAATGGCTTTGCTTGATATTAAGATAATGTGCTTCACACATTTAAATTTTAAAACATCCATATTAAGTGATTAATCATAAGCACACTGCCAAAGCCCAGTACTTTTCCATGATTGTATTAATTCTTCACCCTCTGTTGCTTATAATAGTTTCATATTACATCACTGTCTGTTTTTAAACTAGAATACTGTTCTTTCTTTCTTCGTAAATGTAGCATAGCTCATTATGTGCTAAGATATTCCTCCTGCTTGAGCTGTTACAGTAATATCACTGACACCTGGGGATTAGTCTTGAAGCTCATCTGAGGATGAGCATGGCATCACATTTAGTAATGACATCTCTTTTGGCCCTGCCTCTGTTTCTGTGGCTGTAGTCTTAAGCTGAACAGGACTTCAATTACAGTTACCACTGGGCTACCCAGAAGGTGAGACAACTCTCCCTGCTCAGCCATTTGCTCAAGGCCAACAAGGGGAGTAAAACTTAGCCAGAAAGAAGGGTATAAGGGGAAGATTCAAAAGAGGGCAGTATAGCAACATTTGTTTCCTGAGGGCTAAAGAATCTATAAGAAAGAAAGGTTTTTTTTGGAGGAAGAAGGGCACTTAAGAGGTTTCCATTACCAGGAGGGGAGCCGAGCACTGGCACATAACTTCTACGTCCCTGAAGTTAAATGAATCCCATTTGTATTACACGTATCTGGGTATGATATTTCTGCATCCTTTAATGGCTGTTACTGGGAGGTGATTCCTACCATATATTAGAAGCCAATAAAATTGCTACTTTTTCAGTACTTAAGAAGTCATCCCTAATCTCACTCTTGGATGTTGGCCAAGGGGTTTAATGAGATTTAAAAGCAAGGAAAAGTAAAGAAAATTTCAGGAAGAGACTAGCAAAGTATTTCAGAGATTTTATTGGTAGCCCAGGTTTGAAATACTTACAAAGGCTCGATTGTGTCATTTCTTCCAAAAGCTTTAATTTTTACCTTTTTCAAAGGAAGGTGTAAACCACAAAGTATTTTAGCCCAAAGTATTAACAGAAGTATTTGAAGAAAGATGTTCCAAGTACTTATGGAATTTAACCTCTACCTTGCTACACTTCTCTAACAGTGGTAAAATTATTCTGTTTCACCCAGGAATAGTTGTCTCAGATATGTATACGATCCTATTTTGGAATCTTAGTGTCTGTTTTAAGCTGGACATGAAGTTATTCCAGAAAGAACCATCTTTGTTTAAATAAAGAGAGAAAAAGAATATTGTGTAAGTCATCTTTAAATATAAATTATCAGTATTTACTGTTGCAATAGGTAACATGCGTATTGTTTTTTGGTGTACTCAGACCCAAGTTTTTCCAGCCCTCCCTTGTGCTCCTGTTGTGGCCCAGCCAGCCACCCCAGCAGAAACAGATTGAGGTTTTTGGCCTCTGCAACTCTCTGAACTTACTGCAGGCTCTGGTGATACAAACAGCCGTGAAAGGAAGCCGGTAGAAATACTTAATTCAGAGGAGACGGCAAGTAACAACAGCAAATCTGCCCTGATACAGATCAGTTTATGCTGCTGTGGAATTGAAATTAAAAGAAGATTGACTTCGGTGCTTTTGCGGTAAAACAAGTAACGCCACATGCAATTACACTTGTACTTGAGACATAATGTAGTACAGAGAATGTATCACACTGCGTCTCTGGAAAATGAGTTCATCCTCTTCAACCACTGTTCAAAGGACATACTCTTAAAATGGTCTCACTGTAACAAAACGATGACGGTCCACACAAGAATTAAGTCAGGCTCTCAGCACACTTCAAAGATCACAGAATGGTTTGGGTTGGAAGAGGCCTTTAAAGATCACGTAGTTCCAACCCCCGTGCCATGGGCAGGGGCACCTTCCACCAAACCAGGTTGCTCAAAGCCTCATCCAACCTGGCCTTGAACACTGCCAGGGATGGGGCATCCACAGCTTCTGGGCAGCCTGTTCCAGTGTCTCACTTCCCTAATCATAAAAATTTTTTACTTATATTCAATCTAAATCTATTCTCTTTCAGTTTAAAACTGTTAATCCTTGTCCTGTCACTACAGGCCCTGATACAAAGCCTTTTTCCATCTTTCTTAAAAGCCCCTTCTAAGTATCGAAAGGCCACAATAAGGTCTCCTTGGAGCCTTCCCTTCTCCAGGGTGAACAACCCCAGCTCTCTCAGCCTTTCTTCATAGCAGAGGCGCTACATCCCTCATTATCTTTGTGGCCCTCCTCTGACCCAAAGTAACAGGTCCATGTCTTTCTTGAACTGTGGACTCCAGAGGTGGATGCAGTACTAGAGGGGCAGAATCACCTCCCTTGACTTGCTGGCCATGTTTCATTTGATGCAGCCCAGGATATGACTGGCATATCACGTTGTACATATAAGATGCCAACAGCTTTATTTTTGTTTTTACAATCAGATTTGTAATGCTAATGTTAAATATAAACCTTACATTTCTGAAGTATCACTCAAGTTTTTTTCTAGCTCTGCTTTTAATAATGGATTACAAGATAAAACCAGCAATATTTAAAAAAAAAACTTACTAAATGCCAGCAACTGTTATCATGTTAAAGTCAAATATTTTCAAGCTATAGAACAAAGCAGAAAGCTGTGTAATAAAGCAGAGGAGTAAAATCTATAGCATGACATTCCTGCTATTCTAAGAGTGCTTGAATAACGGGATTAAATTAAACAACTTTAGCTAGTGGTCTGCCATGAGGTAGATGAAAGCAACCGCACTGCAGGAATGCCAAGCTCATCACTGAATGTTCCTCAAAGCAGAATACTTCCTTGCCATTTTGCTACACTGTGAAGCTATGGTTTAGCATCTCACATAGTAGCACAGTATAATTTTAGCCTTTTAGGCACAGCTGTGAAAGGTCTTTTTGAAAGTGCTTGCAATTTTTGGAGGGTTTTGCAGCAGTGCTTGTAAAATGAGCAAGTATGCAATTATCTAATCTTGATGACACTGCAGCGTGAACACATCCAGAAGCTTGGGATGAATACTACCCTGCTGTAGAGCAAAGATTTCAAAGGAGTTGCATACATTTATGTCAGATTATAATCTTCTGAATAGCCTGAAAAATTAAAGCAGATATTTGGAATGAATTGGTATCTGTAATTCTCTTTTTTTTCAGACAAAAAAGTTTTTTTACAGTCATCACCTGCCAAATAATCTTTGTGGCTAACATTAATAAAATTAGTATAATTTACAATGAGAATTGGGAAGGGTAGTGCTATATAAACATTGCTAATGCTAAATACGCTGAAATATATTACACAGCTTCCCCTAACTCACAGCTCCTTCTGTGAGTTAAGGGAAAAGCCACCTCCATGGTCACCTTATGACTTTATCTGGACCAGCATCGTGACTGGACTGTACATACAGCCTAGGTCTTATGTACAGTACATGTCCATCAATGCATTTAAAAACAGTCTAATGGGTATTTTTGTTCAGTGGACTAAGAATATAATGACAAGGCAGATCTGGATGGACTTTGGAAGTACACAAGAAGAATTAGGGAGAAGCAAGAAAAACTGCAGGATACAGGCTGAATGTAAGGTCCTTCCTTTTTCCAATTCCCAAACTCTTTCTGTATCACATTGGAAGAATCTTCATCTAATTGGATAAACGCAACATCATCTCTGACATTCTTCCCTCCTGGGCTAATACTTTTCTGATTCCATACACTGAGATTTTTTGTTAAATTTTTTCCTTCAGCTGCAGCACATACTGGAAAGAAAAATAGTTATTTAATATTTATTTGTGGCCAGTTCCCTCTGTTTTCCACTTGATCCTTCTCCAGGCAAGCTCCCACTGGTCCTTTTTTTGTAACCATACATTCCTATAGATTATTTGAAGCAAGTGAATATTTTATGGGGTGGGCAAAAGCCCAATAAAAATATTATACTTTCTTATTATGTCACTGTTTTTATATAAATCATATAAAGTGTGAAAAATCCTGTGAGTGGATTGTTATAAATCAAATGCATATGACACACATTTAAAGCACTTTGTTCCCATTTGGCAGCAGAATAGCCCATGCTACATCTGGATGTAGGCTTTATTTCTGCCCTGACAAAAATGAGCCTGTGTTGAAACACTAATACTTTCTTCTTCAGTCTCGTCCTAATTTTATAGCAGCTCTGCTAATAATGAATAGAAATCCTGATTATGATTTGAAGTCCAAATACGTCACCTTTGATCTGGAAGGGTTGTATCT
Organism: Coracopsis vasa; assembly: GCA_026283785.1. Lineage (NCBI taxonomy): Eukaryota > Metazoa > Chordata > Aves > Psittaciformes > Psittacidae > Coracopsis > Coracopsis vasa. Next base: position 73,535 of record JANHGB010014109.1, on the reverse strand, counting down.
AACAGAGTATTTAAAATGCCGTAACAGAGACAGACAAACTTTGGGGCATGAAAGCCTTTTTGTGACAGTTGCTGCAGAGGGCTTTGTGTGTCTGAGGTTTTGGCTAACATTTACAGATACACCAGTTGGTCCACTTAAAGAACTATTACCTCTGCTGGTAAATCTTGCTTTACCTATGCTCTTAAACTATTGCATCTACTGTAACACTGATATTTCTGTTACCCCACCTACACTAAATTAACAGAAAAGTGACCCAAAGCTCTCACTGCATTTTAGACTATTTTTACAACTCATGTAATGATGAATGGAGATGTAACAATGTAACAAATGATGCAGATATAATGAAACCTGGGTAAGTCGGTAAACCCAAGATTGTCTCCATCAGTTATTACAGATTAATTAAATATCACAGCTGTAGTGCTTGGGTACTGTTTTGTCCCTGTCAGGAATTATGGCATCGTTACTATAAAGGGTTAGATTGAATGCTACAGTCTAAATTTCCACTTTCAATTAGGGCAAAATCCACACATTTCTCACTATGGCATTACGCATTCATTACAGAAGTTCAACAGGGCAACTTACATATAGTAAATTACTATGAACTGACATTTTACCAAGAGGTAGCTATTAGCCACTTAAATTAAAATTCTGTGGAAGACTTCCAGACTAACATACATGAAAAGATTTACTTTCAATAATAACTAGACAGATGAGGTTCTTAGTGGACACACACCTGCTTAGATTAGAATAAAGGGTAGGATGGGTCTTTGCAGAGACCTGCAGAGGTAAGGTCAGTGTTTTCTTTATGGTTTTTATTTTCTCCTGTAAATTAGAGTAGATTAGCAAGGAATGCAGATGAGGGAACGCGAATCACCTGAACATGGAGACAAACCATTACTGGTGTAACTCACTCACATATTCCTAGAATATTTAATAAAAACCCTTGGTTCTTTGTCCTTCCAGCCTTGCAGTCTGGAGGCCAGGGTTCATCCAGGTGCCCCAGGGGGATAGCTGGGTCCAGGTGAGACACAAGGTATTTGCAAGAAAACGAGGATGGGAAATGGCTAAATCAGTTGGTGGCCGACATGCATGCATATGCCTTGTGAACTGAAAGGTCTGTCATTACTTGCTACCACCATTAGCTTTGACCTTTCAGAGAAAACAGCTGCCAGCCCACGTCATGCAAAAAGCAGCTCTGGAGACCTCTTTCTCTTTTTATAAATATTAATAAGCAGAATTATCATAACCACTTGTGGAGTCCAGAGTCTCAGCAAAGACCTTGCACAGATCCTAAATGCATGTGACTATCAATGGCCAATCACCTATCGCAAGTTTTATTGGCACCCAAATATTCAGGTCCATGGAAGAAAACTTTATCTTCTGGCATATCAGAGGTCGATGTAATGTTCCCCTATTTGTGAAGCAGGAGGAACTCAGTACAACAGAGAAGTAAGCCTTTTCACACAATCTTACCGTCCAGGAAGAGCAGACCGTAGGCTTTGGATCTGTAGGTCTTTGACAGTATCTTTCTACTAAGATGAGCTACTACGAATAAATTCTTGAGGAGTTAGTGGAGCCCTGCTTATATTAAACTGCCCTGATTGAAGATCTCTTCCTGTTCTGTAATCTGAGGACAACAATAAGAATTTGGGCTGTGTCTCACAGATAATGGACTTACACTGTGCTCTTGCTTTCCACTATGCTGGGGGTAATCTCAGTGCTAGATCTTCCAGATGGAGCCCTGGGGTTTCATTCTTCTATTACAAATGATAAATGGAGCTCTGAGACAGCACTGGGTATCTAATCTATACACCCTGAAAAGGAAAATGGCGTAACTTGGACATGTTGGCCCCTTAGAACCTGTTAAATGCAATACAGATCTTTTTATTGGCCTCTTGGCATTGTCACTATCCCACTTGCTATTACTGTGATAATTTCAGATTCATTTATCTGATTTTGCTCTCCTTTCACAAGTTATTCTGTACATGAGGTTCTAGTCAGACAGCTAATGTGTGGCCTAATTTTGTGCTGGACAGGCCACTGATGGGAGCAGGGCCTGCTCTGAAGCATGGTGTTAGCCAGGGCTGGTGAGACATGCTGTGGGTAAAGCATCATGTGGTCTGGCTCCCACTGGCTCCATTGTTAGGAATGAAAGCCTCTGGGGCTATTGCAATTTTCACACAAGTCTGTCAAAACCCATTTATGATCACTTATAATGTATTTCTTAAGGATGCCAAAACTAACTCTGAATGCTTTCTTATGCCAAGGTTTGCTTTTGGTAAAATCTTGATATACATTGGCTAAAGCCTGTCTTTAGCAGGGTTTTATTTTGCTGGGGCCACTGAGCTGAATTTCTGGCTCCATTACCCAAGGAACTCAGAACCAACCCCAAAATGACAGCTGAAGTCACTAATGAGGACAAACCTCTAAGTTTTGAGTCAGCTGAAAACACAGAGTCTGTTTTGCTTTTCTGAATATAGTCCAGACCCACGCAGGTGCTGTGGGGCTCTTCTTCAGTTTAGCCTATACAGCTAAAACTCGCACACTTATGTAACAGCTAGGCTTAGGGTTGCCCCAAATCTTCCCACCAAATCCAGCTGCAGAATCAAAGGATAATCTGGACCACAAATGATAAAGTTAAACAGGAAAAGGAATGCCTCCAATATAGCAGCCTATTTGCAAGCCTTTTCAAAATAAAAACCTGGAAGTAGTCTGTAATTTTCAGCAAGATTTTTCCTGTTACACTATAGGTTGCCAACTTCAGTATTTATTTTACTGGCAGTGAGTAAAAGGACCTGAAACTTTAGCCTCTCTGTGCTGTTAAAAACTTCAAATATCCATCCATGATCAAAAGCTTCATGTGGAAAAATAATAGATGGTGTCTTCCATAAATTACATTGCCAGACAAAGTGCCTTCATATGGAAAGTACTTTATATAGCAGATAGAGGACAAACGGGAAGCCTATTTGGATAAGCACTGAGACTCAGAAAAGATTTCTAATGGATTTGGAAAGAAGTCAGCATAGTCTATTCAACAGCAGCTAGGGCTGACCTTGCTTGACACCCTGACTGTCTCACTGAATCCAAGCATGTGTATGTGTGCGTTTGTAAGCTTCTGTACAGCTATGTAAAATCTCAAGAATAGGAAATTTAACATAGCCTCTTATGAGAATCTGTAAAAATTGCGTCCTGAGGCTTTTTGCTCTTCTTCTAGTGTTGATTTGGCCTTCTGGTGATGCAAAGTATTCAGGCTTTTATTTGCTTATGAGCAACTTGCAGCTTTTGCCTAAAGCCTGCCAAGTATTCATCCTGATGAAGCACTTGACCTATGAGTATGCTTTTTCAGGCACCACCAAATTAAAAAGCACCTAAAGAACATTTTCTCAAACTATCTAAATATTTCTAATTATGGATGCTTGAATTTCCTGGACTACACTTAGAAAGCTGCCTTCACCCAGGGTAGTGAGAGGCTCAACTCTGGTTTCTTGGAAGAAGATCCAGTTTTGCATATCATATAGCTCACACATTGCAACTACACAAGCAAAAATGCAATGTAAAAACAACATACTTTATTTTTGGACTGCAAACAGCAGCTGAACATTTTTTCTTTATTCAGAGAAAATATCCTTCATATTTTAATTGGTGGGTTTTTCTATTAATTCATTTGGTATCAGTACATGCAAGATAATACCACTTTTGTAGCCTCATTCATGGATTAGATCCTGTTTGAGCAGGTGCTTCACAGAGCTACAAGGCAAAAAACCTCAATGCTTTAATACAAGAAGACATTATTGTTAAGCAACAAACGAGCTCAGGAGCAGGACTGGCACTGGAAAATAAAGTTACATGTTTGCATAGCTCTGTAGCCTGGATCTTATAGTGAATGGGTGGTCTTTTTGTGATGGAAGGACTTGAAGGGTCTACAAAAGCAACCTTTTTGTAGAACAAGTATTGCTGAATAAGCTGATATTTCATCTGTGGAAAAATAAGTTGACTATTCCTATCGAAGAGTACAGCTCACAGCAAAGATGCAAGTAGCAGAACTTGCTTTTCCATAGCTGTATGTCCTAAAACTTCTTCTTCCAGACCTTGTAGTCATAGTTCCCTCCCCTATATTTAGCACTTTCACTATCCTTTATCTGATTTTCCATCTGCATTTTTTTCAGAAAATACCATTCCCACCTTCTTTAAATATATTCATAATGCAGTCCTGTACTGACAGCACAGAGCTTCAGAGCATATGAGAATGGCAAATCTGGTGCAACATTGATTTAATTTACTGTCATTGAATATTGTGCTACTTGCTTTCAATGCTGATTTGGTGAAATACCCATGTGGAATTTATCTCAAAGGTTTACAGCACATCTAGCTTGACATTTTATATCTGCAAAATACCAAGCCCTTTGCTATAGAATTAGGCTAGGCTTATTGAGCTCTGGTTATACATTTCTACTCCAGGTATCACATCACGCCTAAACCATTCAGTTTTACTTTCCCTCTTAGTGAATGGAGTCAGTAATCCAGGTTCAGTTGCAATCAATGAGGAATCCTAGAATCCTAAAAATCATGCTGCTCCTATGATGCAAGAGCAGTTCTGCTTTGAATTTTCAAGTAGAACTCTCACCCAGCCATTCACCTACATTGAGTAATTCCATTAGATTAGCATGCTTATTTAGGATTTGAGTTAAAATAATGGTCGAAAATCAAATAATTAACTAATTTTCTAACTAGTATAACATGGTTTGATACCATTCCCTTCTTGTGTGATCTGATCTATGTCCAGTAAAACCATCTTTTTGTACAGCACTCTAGCTAATGGACAGATTTCAAATCTTGCTCTTTTCTGGTTACTTTGGCCAGTGGAAACCAGATGCTGGCTCGAAAGTTTTCACACCTATGACTGAATCATTAACTTGATCATTAACTGGACCATTAACTGCATCATTAGCAGCACAAACCTGGCTTCAGTTTCATTAATTCTGCCAGGAAAAGTAGAAGATACATGGGAAAAAATATATACATGAACTGAACTACACATATTACTTTTGACATTGAACGCAACATAAAACACCTTAAGACAATATACTTCTTGCATTAATATAGTTTATCTTAATAGTTTTAGGGGGTTGATCTTTGGTAAAAAATACAGTGACAGACTGTCCACTGTGACACGTGTCTGTTGTGACCTACTTTCAAACCCAGCTAATGAGAACTATAAAAATCAAGTGCCTAAGACATATTTAGGTTAGTTCATTAGCTTCCATTCAGGGCAATGAGCGTAGTACTACTGCATGAGAGAAGGCCATCACAGTGAAAAGACTTCACAGAGCCCTTTTATTTATTTCATGCCACAGCAAAAAAAAAAAAAGAAAGTCTCACAGAGTACCAGAAAATCTCTGTTGGAAGTATTTGAGATTGTTTTCCACCAATACAGATTCCAGGTAGTGAGAACACACGTTGTTCCCCTTTGTGCTGTACTCAGAATTTGTTTTGCAGGGAAGACCCTCCCTTTGTCTCACTGGGTTTTACCGTAGCAAAGTTACTTTCCATTGAAGCTACGCTCCCTCCTTGACCACAAAACAGAGCAGAAATACTGCTGAAAATCTCTGCAGGACATTTTTGCAATATCACAAGGGAGAATCTACACTCATACTCTGTGCTTTGAACATGATTCAATAGAGGTCTGAAATACATCTCCCTGACATGCACTACCCTCAATCCCAGTTTAGCATGGCATCTAAGTATAAGCCTGTCTTTAAATATAATTTTTAAATGGCATGTAACTGAATTGCTGAATAAGGCTCTGATGTCCAGAAGATGAAGTTATTCAGATGATTCAGTGAGCTATTTCATTGGAGGTTGTGCTGATAACCATGCAAAGACTCTGTGTTTAACAGGATGCACTCCAGAATGATCCCTTCAAGCTGAGGATTTTGGTGATTTCAGTGGGGAACGCCAAGAAGATGCCAGGCAGATAGCAATGCTTCTAATCTAACATTTGATTGGCAATTCTCTGACTTTTCAGAGAAGGAGGAGATATGACAGTCCAGTTTCCTTTAATTTTCTCAAGTCCCAGTCATTTCTACCTTGGTGAAGTAAGGTGGAATTTGCACGCTGTGAGACCTTACTCACATTTTTTTAAGAACTATCTTAGGTGACTAGATGTGTAAATAGAATAAAAATGCATTGTTTATAAAAAAAACCTCCAAAAGTTCACGTATGATGTGGTGAGGCCAAGTGCATGGGCTGCAACCCAAATTACCATGTACTAGAGCTTGTGGTTATATACAAAATAGCACAAATAGCTACTGCAATGGCTCAAGCTTGCAATCTGTCTTCAGGCAATATTTCTTCAGAGACTAATGAACCATATCTGCTTCCCTTTCCGATATAATCAAGATTAGCTTTATTAAATGCAATGAAACTTTTCCATAGTTCCTTTGGTAGAAATGAGGGATGAAATTTGATCACTCTGGAAAACTGCAGGGTATATCCCAATTGGACTTTTCATTGAATCTGGTAAGAAGCATGTAGAACAAGCTCTGTAAAGTTCACAACAAATCAAAATATCCCCAAGTTGAAGTAAAAGATAGGATTTCCTGTTTCACTTTTATGCTTCTTGTCTCACTGGGCACCACGAAGAGCCTGACTCCATCTCTTTACCCTGTCCCTCAGGTGTTTATACATACTGAAAAATCCCCTCAGACTTTCTCTTCTCCAGGCTGAGCAGTTCCCAGCTTTCTCACCCTCTCCTCACAGGAGAGATGCTCAGTCTCTTTTAATCATCTTCATGGCCCTCCGCTGGGCTCGCTCCATTACACGCATGTCAATGGAAGTTGTAGGATGCTTTTTTTTTCCCCTCTATAAACATCTGATGGGGTGAGGCTGAACTACACACCTCTATCACCTTTGTACACTACACTGATTGGCAGTGCATTCTGGCTGACAAGCTGCAAAAGTCAGGGGAGGATTTTCACACCTAAATGAGAATGCTTGGCAAGAAAGATTGGGTTAAAGCCAAATAACAATACACCAGACTTCCACAGGGTAAAAATCACAGTTGCATAAATCATGGGAGATGGCAGGAAGACATGCTTGGAGCTCTTGACACTAGGTCCCAGCCACAACCAGGGCTTTTGGTAGCAGATACTGAACCAAATCTTTAAGCTGATGACTCAGCCAGGACATTTAATTAAAGGCACTCTGTTGCATATGAAATAAATCCTCTGTGTTTTGTCTTGGTATAGAAAGCAAGATGGTGCTGTCAGTGGTTCGCCTTCTCAAAAGAGCTCCTAGTGAAAGTCCCAAGTACATTAGAGTGGTGTCAAAGCTCTGAACATTAACCCTATCTAATCATAGTTCAGTCCCTGAGTTGTGAGTAGGGTATTAGTCCTCAACTGGGTATGATAACAAAATTAACAGTTTGACTTCATTAAATAATTAACTGGTTTTACATTTTCTTTTTCATTTTATATCATTTAGGCTATCATTTATGATACAAATACTGTATATACTGAGTAAATATTGACTAACACCTCTGAAAGACTAGAAAATGTTTCTTTCTATGCAAATACTGTTGATTAAAACAAAAGACACAAAGCAAAGGTGAAATGTAAATAAAGATTCAGCTTGGAGGATTAGAACTTTTTCACATCTCTTGAAACAGATTAATGATCCTGTTTTTTATTTGTCTTTTCTGTGAAGTACAGAGGAATACAAACACTTAGCTTGGTTCAGCTGAGATTACTACACTCTGAACTTCTAGGCACTGCTGATGAAAATGACTGTGTGAAATCTTTCAGATATATCCGTCACAAAAATATTAAATTGTTAAATAAATGTTAAGCACAAAAATTTGAAACAAGATTTGGAGATAGTTAAAGGCTTCCATTAAAGACTAACTTCTAAATGTTTGTATTGAACCTTTACTGTAACTTGTGCAATGGTCAATAATTTTTAAGTAATACATGAATGAACCTATTTATTTTTCAGATAAAAGTAGCTGAATTTATTCCTTTTGAAATCAGACGAATACATTTCCCTTTGATTTCAGTAAGTACAAGTTTTACACCTTATAGAATAGTATTCCTGCATAACCAAGACTTATTTTTTTTTAGTCAGGTAGTTATGACTGCATATAATATTAGCCTAAGTATGATCAAGCAGTCCTGCATGAAATGCTTGAGTAGAGACAATGTGAGCAAGATATTTCATTAATGGACTTGTTTAAATGTTTGTGTTGATCCACCAAACACTGAATGATTCAGTTAAATGTTACTAGTTTTATTTGGACTTCATATATTTCTTTATTTAGGGTAATTCCTCTGAAATTAATGACATTAAAGGTGCTCAGGTTGCATACGAAAGGGTGTAAACTTGTGGCACATTTGTCCTGTTTGCATACTGCTGTACTGGTAAATTGAGAGCTCTTAATTCCTGTAGTCCTGCAGCACCTACAGTTACAAGACGTGCCTGTTGTAGTATTTCCAGATAAATAATTAATTCTAATAGGTGTTATTTTCCTATCAGCAATCTCATTGCTACTGGTATCTTAATGACATAACAGACTATTAAACACAGTAAATTAGAAACAGGTTAGTACTAGAAGATAATCTCTATTATCTTTACCTATTTTAAGATGCATATTTGATCAGTTTTTTCCTTTCTTTTGTGAATAGCTACTTAAAGGGTCTGCTTATTGTACCTTTCCACACAGTGCATCTTATTTTGATTTCTTTCTCTAGTTATTAATCAGAAAGCCATCAGATTTCTCTTCTCTGGTGAGATAGTTAAGGAGTTACCAGCAGATACACGAAAGTGACTAAAAACCACATTTGCCTATTAAGGGATGTTGAAATTTTTTAGGAACCTTCTGCTTGGTTCTGTTGAAAATCTATGATGTATATTTAGTGCTGTAATTTTAACTCTCATTGCACTGCACTTGCATTTCAGCTTTTATTTTTCAAAGCAAAGACAATGAAGTGATGACATCATTTTGGAGCTGAGCTGGATGCTGGAGCAATGCAGATTTCCTTCTTAGCAGAGCTCCCTAGTGCTACACTTTTATTAAACACTGAGTCCCTTTTCAAATGGTTGCAGTGACAGCTCTTTGGAAAAATGCTTATTTGGTAGGACTCATTTTTTGGAAGAGCAGGACTGTTATCTTTCAAGTCCATATCCTTCTGTTTGAACAGAAGTTATCAACCATTGCAAGATAAGTGATACTGTCAGCACCGAGTACAATAGGGTCTCACAGGGAGTTCTTGTGCCAGCATACAGGTCAATGGTTCAAGCAGACATTTACAGCTAAGTAAATATCTCATATGACATTTTAATTATAGAAGTAACAGTTTTGGGCAAGATTGTTTGGCAACTTCATTTTTAGTGCCAGGTTCTTCAAGCTGATCTCAGTTCAGGATTTCGAACACTGCACATCAGTATTCATAACAGATGTACCATACTGCTGGCTGCTGATCTTACTCTGTGTGACATGTAAAATATCTGACATGTACAATTTTCTGGGAAAAATTATTATACATCTTTATTTCCATGTGTATTGACGTATGCACTTAATTTAACTGACTTTTAACTGAAAAATATTTTGAAGCAGATTAATTTCTAAGTGCTGTTTCAGGACTTAATTCCAGTTTTCAGTAATTAATAATATTGAAGAGTGCTGATTAAATAGGAATAAACATCTGGCCCATCAATTGTAAATGAAATGTAACAACTATCATTTAATAACTATCAATTTTGAAGTTGTAAGAAATATTTTTTTCTGATTTAACTTTAGCCTTACATTGGGCCAATTGTGCCATTCAAACAAAGTAAACATTTGGTATTGATTTTGATGAAAAGAAGTTTGGAGCAGGGAGAGAAGAAGAATGCTGCTGCAAACAGAAAGGAAGGCTCCCGCAGTGAGCAAAGCTGACAAAAAGACAAACACTTTTACCCATCACGGATTTCTTACTAAAACATCCTCCCTGATAATTGCAAGTCCAAGCTAGGGCACACAACATTGTCCACACAAACAACCATGCCTTGCTTGAATCTAATTTAGTAATGAGGGCTTGAGAGAAACCTAACTACCCTGTTTAATTAGAAAGTCTTACACACTTTAAAAAAGCCTCTGTAAAACTTGTTACCACTGCACACAGCCAGAGGGTTTTTCCCCCTTCCAACTCCTTCCACAGGTTGCACAAGCTGAAGTTCCAACCCAACAGAGGTTCCAAAGCCAAAACAGAGTTCCCGCAGTTTGATAAAATCATGGGATAAGCTGTCGTCAGGGAGGCAACATTCTCATACAGACAGCAGAGTCTATGTGAATCCTTGCATTGGGCCACTTCTTGAAATTTTGTTCCAGAAGCCAAACTGCTGTGTTTGCAGCTCAGTGATGTTTGCTGTCAGACATGGAAATGACTTTTTTTTATTCTGAAGAGACAAGAGTGAAAACCCTGTGGATTGTGACAGTGTAATATCAAAAAGAACAATTATGTTTTCTAATGCCAGCACAGAAGATAAGCTCTTTCTTCTTGCTTTCCTGGATACAAATTAAGGACTGTGTTTTTCACTTTGCTGTCTACGAGTTGAGCAGGACATTGCACCATGGTAAGTTACTAAAAAATAGTGGAAAACTTCCCAACCAGTCTCAAGATTAAAAAAAAAAAAAATAAATTCTAAAATGGGAATGAGGTAGTACTGTGAAAATTAATGCAATTTTTCACTGATACAGTTCCGTCAGATAATAACGTTAAACACACTCCGTCGGTACTAGCAGTTAAAGTAAACTGATTTGAGCTCATACAACTACTTTCTATATTCGTGTGTAGGGACTGTTATTTCTGCTTTCAGGCTTGTTTTTTAAATGAAACTATGCTAAATTTCTACTTTCCCTTGAAAATAAAAGGGTGGTTTTAAAATCTGACGTAATCCTAACAATTGCACTTTTAAAAAACAATCTGCAAAGATGGTCAGAGAGAGATACGTTTCGTGCTTATGTACAGCATCCTGCCTAGAGATTCTGGTTGCTAAAATAATTTGAGGAATAATATCACTGGAATTAGCATCATTGTAACAATATTTAGGGACTTCCAGAGAACCCATGGGATGCATGAAAATACATCTGGCAGCTTGTGTAATTACTAGAAAAAAAAATGTGTTCTTGAAGAACATACATGGGACTCAAGTATACATGTTCTGTGAAATCATGAATCCTGACAGGAAAATGCTTTCCCCACCTATGGTGACAGATACTTCACAACAAAGGAATAAACTAGATGACCTCTGAAGGTCCCTTCCAATCCAAACTGTTCTATGATTCTATGTTTCAAGCCACATACACTTTTTTTTCTTACAAGATTTTAAAATAGGCTGCTCCAGTAGTATAGTATGCCCCACTGGTATCACAAACAGGTAAAGCCCTTCCCAAATCTTCGTTCGCAAAGTCAAGCCGTCAATCAGTCAATCAATCGTATTGTTTTCCCATGACTCTTGTTGCCTGCGTCTCATAAAATCTGTGTATCCTACCATCTACCATCGTTGATGCAGTTAGAGGTACAAGAGGGATGAATAACAGGCCAGTGTCTAGCTGGGTATACTGTTTTCTGTACTCATGACAGAGTTATGTGGGATAATTTTATGCCTCTTCAAGCACAGCAAATGTCCTCGACAAGCACTGACGCAGAATTACCAGGCAAACATTTAAACCCTATTTATGTCACAATGAGGGGAAACAGTTCAGGTTTACAGCGTCTCTGACATGTACAGGTTTAGAAATTAATGTCAAGACAAGCGTAATCCCTTTTTTAAGTAAGTGCACAGGGAACTGGAGCAAGGCAAAACTTTGAAGACCTGAACTGCAGCTTTCTGTACTCTGTGGAGAGGTGTTAAGGCATTTTTCATATAAAAACAAGAACAGCATCTCCTTCATTACTTGGAGCCACAAGGAAAGAAGACTGGAATTTGCAGGGTTGGGTCTAAGTATGCAAATTATGTTTTACCTTCAAATTCCAACAGGATTAGAGTTTTCACAATTCTCTTTACAAAAGGCAACCAATAGGGTACTTCAGAATAGGAGTGATATTGGGGCATGATGCTAGCTAGAGGTTTTGATTGAGGAAGGAAAGATGAAGTGAAAGGTGATATTTTTCTGATCCTGTTTTTGTACATTTTCAAAAACACCTGTTCAGAATGGGAAAAACAGAAAGCAGGATACAAAGATTTGTGAATTTTAACAACAAAGCTAAAATTAAGACTGAAGTATGTTGAAATTATCATTAAATAATCAGCTTTTACTTAATTAAACATCTGTTACAAACAGCATTGCTATGTTTACTGCAATGCTAGAAATTCTTGTAAAATCTGGTTTCTATTCCAGCATACTCTTTAGAAATCATTTATTTCACTAACAAATATGCTAGAAAGACAGCTGAGAGAAAAAAGTTAAATGGTCAAATAAGCATAAACCAAGTGAGAGACAAAGAAGGCTCCTTTTGTTTTCTCTAAGTGGAACAAACCCATTTTTTTAACAGTCAAATGTAGCCATTTTTTACAGTGCACCTGACATGTAAATTTTAATTTAGCTAATTTAGCCAAATTAACTAAAGCAGTTTAAATTTCATAGGAAAACAATCCTGGTTCTGCCCCTTGAAAGTATAACCAGAAGGAGAAAACTGCAAACAATATGTTCTTGAAGAGCTAGAATTAGTGAAGTTTTTTTTCCTAAGGACTTCATGTCCTAGGCTTAATCTCAGAGTATGAACACATAGTTTGGATGCAGAGACATTTAGTATACCCTATACATATAGCCCGTCATCTGAACAAATAACTCACCATCACAGTTTTCTTCTTAGTCAAGAGACTCCAAGGACACCCATACTGAGTTTCTACCATCTACATGTTTTTGCATCTATTTGTAAAAAAATCTACTGACCCTTGAGATATATCCAGTTTGGGAAAAATGGACTAATGGACAAATGGATTCAGAAGTTATTGACAGAGGACAGGGAGGCACATACATGTGCACCCAGACAGTACCGTCAAAGGAGCCTTAGTTCCCAATAAATAAAACACTACTTTCTCAATTATTCTCATTTTGTATACAGATTCCTTTTTACTTTTTAGAGAATTTTTTCAAATGACTTATAAAAATACAGTCAAAAGTGGTCATACTTCTATCCGTGAACTATTAGATGTTTACAGTGATACACATATAGCTATCCATGCTTTTAGATAGCACTTAGCATGTAACATGGAACTAACAGATGTATTGAAGTGCATTCACAAATGTGCTTGCAAGTAATAGGAGCACTATTAGAAGGTTAAAACTTCTTCCTGTGCTACTCAAATGATGCAAATGGGTTTTAGGCTAGGTGACTGGTGTATCTCCTGGTCTCATTTGATTTAATCTTCCCACATTACCTTATTTTTGTTTGGTGAGGCTGGAAAAGGCCCAGGGAAAGGCTGTGAAAAGAAATTGGTTTGGGGCTACTCTGAGAGGAAGGGTACAGTTTACATTCTGCATGCAGAAGTTGTGGTACAAGTTGCAGGCAAGGCATGGACATTAGCAAGACTCTGGACCTTTTGGACACAATATGAACAAAACCAGCACAAGTTTATCTATGTCCCTTGTCCACATTTAACTGTTTTTCTGGAGGACAGCAACCATTGCTTCCTAAGAAACATCTACTGCTAGTAAAAGCTTCAGACAAGCCACCAAGACTAGAGGAAACATGGATCTGAGCTAGCATAATAAATTCTGAATTACTGATCTTGACTACAAATTATTTTGTATCCTTTGGGTGGATTATAGGAGAATGACTCAACTTCTAATGTGCAGTCATTCCTTCTATTGAAAAGAGATGTAACAGCTCAGATCATCTGCTTCATTTTACACAGGGAGGAGAATGGGGTGCACATCATGAGGGGCCTAAAGGACAAGTTCCAGTTCTTCTGGGGACAAACTGACTAAATTCTCCTTTTCCTTATCTGGAAAATTTGCCTTCTGATCTGTTTTCTTCCTGCATGATGAGATGGAGAAGACTGAGGCAAACATCTCAGGACTCTGCATCTGCGCATGTATAAATTCATGCCTATATGGAAGCAGCTGATCAGTACTTCTTCCCATACGGATTACTCCTAGAGAAGAGCTGTGTCAGGAGAGGAAAGGTGCACTGCCTGTGCCATGTTAAGTGGATGTAAACAGTGAGGTCATCATCTGCTGCCTACCACACGGACTGGGATGGAGATCCTCTCACACACAGGAGATCCAGAGCAAGAAAGAGAGGATTTTCTTCTGGCAGCATATCAAAATGACTTGAAAAAAGTTCCTCAAATCATTAATTTCTCATTAGGTTAAACAAATTTACACTCTTTCATGTTAACATTTCTTTCTAATTCATCTGTCAGAGCCCTCAAGATCAGTTTGTTTATAAATGCAGTTATGCAGTTATAAATTGGATAACTATATTTTCTGTACATCCAGGCCAAAGTGAATCATCAGCACAGAAATCTTGCTTCAGTGGGTTTATGAAACCACTGACGTGCTTTATTCAATTTCCTGCTGGTATATCTGTCCCACCAAATTGCAGTGTTCAGAAGCTATCACAGCTCAATGCCAAATCCTTTATAAACAAATCAATGCTACAACCTTTAATAAAGTACCAGTCCTGCAGTCCCACACAGAATCTTTGCCTTGGAGACACAGGATATGAACAATTTGAAATATCATGGGACAGATCCTTGTCCTTTATCATAGCTGGGAGTTAATCCTGTGCATCACAGTACTACCACTGCATGTAGAGATCTACTTTTTAATCTCAAGGCAAAGCTAGGCTAATACATACATAGAGTGCTCGGTTACTTAATTAAACCCTATCTAAGAATATGCATGCCCAGATCAATGAAAGTTTGATGAGCAGTCATCAAAAGTCTTCCTTGGGGTTTAATTACAAACTCTGAAATGGAATTCTACATGAAGACTGCTATTTCACAGCCTAATTTCTACATTTCCTCCTGAAATGTTAAGCATGTTGTAATCCATTCAATATGCACTGGAGAATTTTCCTGGACAAAAAAAAGAAAGTGGCATAAGGTTTGGTGGGCTTTATTTTGGGGATTTTTTTCTCCAGAATAAAAGTGTAAACTCTGCTAACTGATCATCTTGGTCACTGTATCATGACTATGGTATGCATCCTATCCTAAATCCTTTTCATGCCAAATGCCTGGGAATTCACCTACCCTTAAAATAACAGTGACTTTACATTTTCCATCCCTTACTGCCATGTTGCACAGGAGACAGATATGTTAGGAAGGCACAGGAAGTCAGTGCATTGGTTTCATAGCAAGCAAAAACTTGGCAAATGGAATAGGCTGGCAATGTATAATAGCAATGAAACGCAAATTAGTGTCAAAACTTGGCTATCACAGCAGGAACCATTATCTGCACAGTAGGAAAACCTCTGTGGCAGCAACTGATTTTGGCAGCTATATGAGGGCCTGATACTACTAAGATTTCATATCCTTTGCTTTCTGAAATGCATTTTCATTTGCTTTAATTTTTAATGCTACCTCTGAAATCCTACACCTCTACCTTTTGTAATGGCGGTAGTGCTGGTATATCGTTGCTCAGATACAAGCAGAAAAGATACATCCAAAACCTTTCCTTCTGAAAGAAGCTGAAGTCAGAACTTGGAGACTTGGTTTCAGCATTTGAGTGGACCAGCAACAGTGTCCTTACCAAGATGCGGGGTTAAAAAATATTCATATGCAGGGTTGCAACAAATCCCTTCTCAAGAGCAAACAAGAGGCTGGCAGGCACAGTGAGTATGAATCACTACTGCATCCCAAAGGTTGTCCTATCGTGAGACAACTGTGACAGTGTCCTTATCCAGAGATAAGTGCAGGGTTAATCTAATGCTTAATGAAGATGATGAATCAACATAATAAACCTGACCCGCAGTCTGAACTGTGACACTTTGACTCATGCTAAAGAGCCTTTCACTTTCCAAGCAGACATATTGATTTCAATGTCACCATTCAAGGGATAAAGATCAGCTCAGCATGAGCAAA
Organism: Coracopsis vasa; assembly: GCA_026283785.1. Classification (NCBI taxonomy): domain Eukaryota; kingdom Metazoa; phylum Chordata; class Aves; order Psittaciformes; family Psittacidae; genus Coracopsis; species Coracopsis vasa. Next base: position 57,467 of record JANHGB010014109.1, on the reverse strand, counting down.
AGTTGTAGGATCTGGCAAGCATTTCTTTTGTTATGGTACTTCAGACACATACAGAGTAATCAGATACTAAAAATTCCCTTCCACAAAACCATTCCCAAAGCTGCCCTGACATCGCTAGTGATGCAAATTATAGTAGTAAGTATTAAAGCAAGCTGCTGCCTTATACTTTACTGAAAGTGCAGGTAAGAAAATGTCCATTTCTCTCTGAGGAAAAGTAAAATAAAACAGAAAAAAGAAATGATGCTTTTGTAAAATTTGTAGCTGTTATTTTCTAGTATGTTATGCTTCTGAGCAATTTAACATTTAGAGCACAAAGCAAGTATGCTCGAATGATTATGCTAATAAGCTTGTGCCTGATCTCTTATGAATATTATAAGAGCATGTTCTGTCCTCCTTGGCATCTTGCCTTCCCTTCTCTCTGCAAAGACTCTCTCAAAGGATGCCTGAAGGTAAGAGATGGATCCAGGAATATTAAATGCCCCTCTCTCAATGCTATTTGCAAAATCTGGTCCTTTCATGTTAATGTTCTTTTAAAAAGAGAAATATTAGAAACATTACCTCTTCCAGGTGAAAGTCAGCTCCCATTAAGATGGCTATATCCGAGCTATATATCCATCTTTTATATCATACTTAGATGAGATAAGCAGGCACCTGTAGGACATGATTCATTCACATTCTGGTTTAAATATTTATTTCAAGATGATACAAATCAGTCTGTTTCTACATAATCTGTGAATTTCTCCACTGGTCACATGAACACCATCTCATAAACTGCGAAAGAGCATGTACTGGGGAACAAGAGGAACAAGCACAGCAAGCCTTGACCTTGCTTGATATTTCAGGGTGCCTTAGTACATTTGAAACCAATTATTTGCAATCAAGTAATCCTGATGACAAACTAAACAAGCAGACTAGAGTTTGTCCAAGTTAAAGACACTAAGAGAACAGCCCAAAAAACTGTGTCAGCTGTGTAGTTAGAGGTACAGTCACATGAGGTTGTATACAATTGCCCTACTAGGGCAACAAAGACCAGTTTAGCACATCACTCCAGTGTTGTGATTCCTGCTACCTGCTATCAAAAACTGCTAACCCGCTTGACTGTGATATCATTAGCTGAATCAGAGGAAATCCTTAAGATAGGCAATGGGGGAAGGCAAAGCATCTGACGACTGTATTTTTCTTGCACTTGATCTGAATCACTTATCATTCTTGCAGATCTGAAAGCTGCAGCTGATAGCTACATTGAGTATGAGCTCTGGAGTGAGCAACCTGGCTATAGTCCATTGCTTTCCACTGCAGAGCACTGCAGCACCATCACCTTTCACGCTGGACAGAAGCATCACGTGTCATGGAAATGTTAAGATCACTGGAATGGATACTGATCAGGAATATCTGAGTTTGGAAGCACTGGAAGGAACATCTCCCAGGAGAAGGGTTATGGGAATGGCATGTGCTGATGGCACTTAGCAGGGCACCAAGATGCCAGCTCGTCGATGCAACTTCTCAGGGCTTCCAGCACCAAGACAACACAAGACAGACTGAAAGATGTGACATCCTAAAACCAAGGCAGTTTACAAGCTGACTAAAGCAAAGACTCAGTGCATTTAGATATAATGGTGGAAAGATAGTGAAGAGAGTAGGAACCATAAGAGACACATATAAGCAGTCGAAAAGCAGTGTGCAAATCCTGATGATTCACAGCGGTGGGACAGGACAGAGATGAAAAATCACAATCACTATCCCATTCTAATAGGTAGAATCAGTCAAACCCAATATTGGCAAGGGCTTCCCAGCTAAGAAGCACCCAGGAGAAGGAAAAGGGGTACAACAGCTTCCATCCCTTGTACTGGAAGCAACTGCAAGAAAGCCTGGTCAGACCACCTGGGTACAATGTGGTATCTGCATGCTGAACAGATGACACAGGCACACACATCTATCAGCTTGTGAAGATGTGGTACAAGAGTGTGACTAAGTAGAACTGATTTTGTTTGAAAACAAAACCACCTTTTCCTCACTTGAGGAGGTCACATTGGGCTTTGCTAAGCTATAGTTCTGCATCATTGCTTCCTACAATCATGAGAATCAATCTCTCTCAATCGATTCAATTAATATTTCAAAACTCATACAAACAGCGAGAGCTTCAGCAATGAGGACTAGCTATGACTGCCTAAGACTTACTTGTTTAGCACATGCTTGATGGAGCGTGGGTGACTTTTTTCCGTTGTGCCCTGTCTGACTCAGATTAGACCCTTTCAATCTCCTGCATCCCAGCCTTAGCAAAGTCATGCAGTCTTTCTGCCTGTTTTTACTTGTTTGCTAATGGTCCACCCTGTATCTGATAAAGTTTTCCATTTAAAAAAGTGCTTGAAATGTCTATGTTCCTGCAGGGTTTTTATTTCAACAAAGTGGCATTTTCCACCAAAATAATGAGACAGGAAAAAAAGACATTTTGATACAAACAACCCAAGCAACATGAGAAAAAACAGAATGGCTCATTAACAGTTATGTCTGATTCAGACTATACGTTCTCATGCATACACAGTTATTTAGGATGCACAAAATGAACTATAGCAATTTACTATAATGCAGTTTTATGACATTAAATCCCCCAGATGCATTACCTGTAGATCACACTGAAAGAAATTCTTGCATTGTGTCGCCAGACTTTATTGTCAAAGAGTCCAGCAATAATTTGTTTGTTGGTTACAGTAAAAATGCCCCTTTCATTTTTGAAACAGAATCTACACCACAGAAGCTGGATTTCTATCAAAGATTTCCAATACCCTTTCAAGTTATTTTGAACTGAGCTTTTATTCATTCCTTTCACCTGGCCCATTATGTTCCAAGTGAAAACAATTTGCATTACAATTACATTTTTAGGAATGATGCAGGAAGGGAGCTCTAATAAAAAAACAGCAGTCCAAATTTCTCGGTATTAATTCACAATTTCAGTTATTTCAATATTTTACAGATAATTCAAATAAATACAAAGAAATGCATGACTTGGCGATGCTGTTATTTATTCTCTGCCATTTAATGGTGATAAAGTCATTACATTGCAGTTATATATTGTATGCATTGTGACATAAGTTACCTTTCTGTTTCACAAGTATGTCTATTTTCAGCTACAATGCGTTAGTGGACATACTGGGACATGCAGCACTGAAAAGAGGCACTGTGGCAATGATAGCACTAAGCTTCTCAGGAAGGCCAAAATGGGCAAGGGCGTGAAAAAGAGAGGATCAAAGATGACTTCAAAGGCATCTCTGCATTCCTCTGGAATAAATATAGTTGGATATTGCATTGGTACAGGGAACAATTTGCAAATCTTCATTTACAAGGAACTTCTGGGGCCATTTGGCTGGATTTGAGATCTTTACAGTCATTCCTAGGATGGAAATGGCAGCTGAAGGAGTTCCAGCAGGGGCTCCACGGCCACTAGCTTTCCCACAGCACACCGAAGCTGCTACATTAACATGAGGCCAAGGTGTGTACCGTAACTCCAGAAAGAAAGTTTAGTCCTGCCTCTCTAGACGACTGGATCACATTTTAGTTCATTGATCTCACTGAACACTATGGAAAATGCAGCAAAACTTAGTACATTCATTTTTCAGGTGTGGAGGTTGAGGTTTGACAAAAGAGCAATGCTATGTGCTAAACTAGCATCGAGTCCAAGACAGAACTGCTGGCAAGACTGCCTCCAGGACTGGTGTTTGCTTCTCATACACATGTCTTTCTCATGACACTCTTTATTGTGGCAGCTTTAGTTTGGAAAAGTTTGTTAGCAATTTTACAGAGAATACTTTAGTACAGAGAGCTCCACTTATGGAAATATGGGCTTTGGATGCAATTCTATTTCTGGAATGTGGCACTTGAATACTAGAAAAATGCCAGTGCCTGGATTTTCAAGGACTGAAAAGCAAGTTTGACAAACAGCATTCTCTTAAAAGAAATAAATATATTTGTCCTTTCTTATGAAACTTTCTTTCTGTTGTTCCTTCCTTGAACAAGTAATGCCTTGTCAGAATGGATCCTATGAAAAGTGTAACAATAATGCTGCACTTAAATAGACCGTCTGAAAACACCTGAACAAATAAATCGGCATTGCCTCTTGTTGATTTCCAGCTTCACTTCAGTCAGTTAACTGAGATCTCACTTGATGAAGCATTAAAAAAACAAGTGAGCTGTTTCTATTGCATGGAATTTGGAAACCAAAACATCAAAGAAAAAAATTCTAAGTCATAAATCACCTTTTAATACTGCTATTTTTACTTGAGATTCAAGTGGTCCCTCTCTGAGTTCCACAATAAGCTGTGGCCAACAAACTCATGCTTCAGTTAGCCTGCATAAGTAAGCAGACTTTTCTGGATTCTCCGTTTTTATGAAAATAGTGGTTTCAAGCTCTATTTTCTGTTGATGGAGGAGATATAAGACAGCATAACAACAACTTACGGTGGCTGAGCAAATGACTGTACATAACAATATTGGCAGCTTTCAGGTTTGCTTTTGCCTCTTGGTTGACAGGTGCGAGTGCATGGCATTGAGTATAGCACATTCTTTCAAGTACACTTGTGAGACTTAACTGTGAATATCTGAATGGTTTGTGAACAGCTCTTTTCACTGTCAGATCAGATCAAGAGCAGAGGTGAAGACTGTGCTGCTAACTTTTGGTAAAATAGAACCATAATAAAACTGTAGTATTTATCTATTGTTGCCCATGTATATGCATTGTTTTGTGGCATGCTTCTTATCTCCATACGGATGTAGCTATAAAATTTGAGTCACAGATAGGACTCTATAGAGCTATGTACATTTAAGCAGTGTGTCACAAACTACCACAAATGCATGGCAAGCCTTATATTTTGGGTTTGCATATTTATAACTGATGTTTGTCCTCGCTGCCAAACATCTATGAACAAAGGTTTGGATTGCTCTAACTTCAATACAATTGCAAGGCTGTCATCTTTACACAGATATTACTCATAATCTCAAAGGCAGAGTTGCTTGTTATCTGAAGACATCTGTGGGTGAATGCACAACAGTGAGCACAAGGCTTGAAAGAGAAGGATTTTCCATAACAGAGCTGATATGAGCCCCTGCTAATAGGGAAGAATTCAAGACCATGATTTTGGAGCCATCAACAGTGTTAGTTCCTTTTCTACCACACAGCGAGGCTCCAATACTTGGTACTTACCCTCTAGACACATAACTCACCTCATTATTCTCCAGTGAAACCTGGCTCTGCATTGCTAGCTCTCCCCACAGATGCATGGGGAGCCATGCAAGACACAGGACGACACAATATCCTTTAGGGTATCAGCTTTAAATTTCTCTTTAAATTTCTCATGTCTTGAAAAAGACTACCTAAAATTTAGATTACAATTAATGCCTTTCTTTCTCATTTGAATTAGTGTCATCTGGAGAATACCTGTGGGACATTTGCTCTACACAGATTATTGACTTAATTTCAAGAAATTATCTCATTCCTTCAATCAGTCTTTCTTCTTTGCTGAGACTGGGATGGTGAAGGTTATGACAAGAGAGGTGAGATAATTATTTGATCATAGATACAGGAAATGCTTCTTGACTACCCAGGGAGAAGACAGCTTTATCAGAACTTCTACCCACTTACTTCAAGCCTTGTCTCAGAGTCAGCGGTGCATAGTATACATAGATATTAGAAATATGCACCCACCCTTATCTCTAGAGAGCAGTACTTTTCTTTTGTCCTGCTAGAATTTAATTAGGTGAAACACTAGATTAGAATCCTCTAGCATATAAACTCAGCAATACAGTTTCATCTGTAATTGGCTCCATCTCAGGAGAATTACAGGAGCCCAAGAAGATAAATCAATTCTTTTCTTGCTTGCTAATAAGCGTGCATAAAGCTGAGCTACCATGCCAGGAATTAGTAAGCCACCTCTACCCTTCTTTCATCTTTCTCATTCTTTATTTTTCTCTTCAAGTCCAACCTCTGCCTTTCAGAAATTTACTTTATGTCAAGAAGTTGTGAAGAGTGAAAGGCAAACACTGCTAAGTGACAGCTGTACTCCAGAGAACAGCAACATCCGTTCTGGAGTCAGACGCTGCATTTCATGAATCAGTCAGCCGTTTTCCTAGGAGCCACTGGTTCAGTCTGGCTTTGGGTGTATTTATTTTGAAGTAAACAAGAGAACATATGTTATGATACCAAATAGCAGCACTTCTGGTTGAACAGACTGTAACAGAAAACTCTTGTACTTTACGTGTACTTGCACATGGGACTGAGCTGTGGTGTGAAGCCTGCAGTCTCTGCTCAGGATGCTGCAAGACCAGACTGCCTTGAACTTACATGAGCAGAGTGCTTGGCTTAGACCAAGAACACTTGGCATCAGGTCTTTGTTCTGTTACCAGGAAAAATAAGAAATCAGAAATAAAAGTCAGTTCATTTTCATTATGGTTTGACCAAACAATAGTAAGTCCAAAGAAATATACTTATAAAAATATTGCATAATGAATTTCTTGTTGATAATGCCAAAATGAGTTTCATTCATTAACACTATATTGAGTCCTTGAAATCATAGAGTAACCTGTGCCTGAACTGAGAGCCTGGAACGTAAAACCTCCAGTCTTACCAGTTCTGTAGTAATATGCTGGGCTTCTCCTTTTAAGAGAACAAATGCTATAATGAAGTCCTATTCTAGCTTTCGCATTCTGATTATGTGCAAGTAGTTATTCATAATGACACTTTGTATTCTGACAAAAAAGATTGTATCACAAGGGCCAAATCTTAATGTCTTTACTCAGTACCGAAGCAAATCTCAGCAGGAGTTCACTGAAATCTGTAAAGGCTGAATACAATTTAGCCAAGAGTATTTTTAGGCCTCAAATCTGAGAACACTTTTCCATTTAATATTATGAACATGAATAGTCGTGGAGATTGCAAAAGTCAGTTGCAGTGGGTTTTGGGTTTTTTTTTGTTTAAAAGTTTTTTAAACTTTTTTCCTTGCTTATAAGTTTAACCTGCCTATTTTAACTGAAAAAGCCTTGAGCTGCTAAGAGGACAGAAAAATGGAATGCTGATGAGTCTGATTATGAGAATTCAGAACAAGCGAGAAGCAGCTTTCTTTGATGATTGTTCAAACACGATACGTGGACTATGTTCCCTTTTTACAGAAAGTATTCAGAAAGGTGAATTCTTGGTTACAGAAGAACTGAAGTACTTTCAAAAGTCTAATATTCTACACATTCTACACAGTAGAAAAAACCTATTTTGCCTATTATTCCTAAAGCACAGCTAAGATCCTACACAGATTTTTAACAGTTCATCTGAGTGGTTAAACGTAGCCTATATTCAGACAATAATTTAATTCTTACAAACATTATAGTATTTGAGCTGTGTTTTCTGACTCACCGAAATGATTCCACGTATAGTTCTAAGACAAAAATCAATTTAACAGAACTAACTTGTATTTCTCTGAAAGAGGTAATATTAGTGATTGCAGAGATAGTTAAGTAGACTGGTCCTGCAGTAGGTGTTTATCATAACTTGGACTTTTTTTCTTTTCTTTGTGAAAGAACTGGTTGACTTTAATTTGACCAAAAGACACAGCAAGTGGTCTTTCTTTTTAATTTACTAAATCTAATGTATTGCCTAATACAAGTAACAACTATTTCTGAACTATAGTTAGTACTATTGTTCAGTTTAAATCTTTGTTACTATGATATGGTCATTTTTAATTACTATTGGTGAATGTAATTTAAAAGAAGCATCTTTTCCTTTCTCTTTTCACAGTATTTTCAATACAGAATTATTTTCATCCTTGACATATCATCAGCAAAATTTTCTGTTGCTGCAAACTCCTGCAGTTTCTCACTAATTTATGCCATCTGAGAACCTGAAACCATAAATTAATCAAATTATCATTTAACCAAATTACATCTCTTACAGGAACAGAAACACAGCGCAGATTGCTGCACCATTGTACTGATTACCAACTTCCTAGTTTTTTTATAACTACTTGTGGATTTAATACTATAATGAAATACTATAACAGTTTACCTGATATCAATACTAATGCTACTTTGCTAATTAAATATGGCATTTGTAATATAGTACTCTTATTAAATCATTAGTGATAAGGGACCCTCTCTAACTGGTTGGAAGCACTAAAGAAAATTAATTAAAGAAATTAAAGAAATAGTAAATTAATCTTCACTGAACAAAGCCATTCAAATGCGCAGCTGATTTCCTGATGGCTTTTTGGATCCAATTTCAATAATGAAATCCATAAGCAAAATCTAAAACTGGAAAACATGAGAAATAAGGGGTCTGAAAGAAGTACAAGCTTTTGCACACTGATGCCCAGAATGTCGCTAAGAATACCAGTGTGGTATTTTGTGCTGCTTTGGCAGGAATAATTAGGCTGTTGTTGGACAAATCATGTGGGGCTGATGAGTACTAGCACACATCATTTTGGTGCATAAACACACACAGCAACTGCATGTTGCACAGACTCTTGGCTACTAATCGTCTACTTAGGAAAATGCTGGACTTGTGCATGACGTGTCCATGTGTATAACCATCTCTAAAAAATGCAGCAGTTGTTTAATTTGTAGAGGTACATCCTAGAGGATACAACCAGCTAGTGAAATATTTGTATCCCATTATGTAGAAGGTCATTTTGTATTTGTATTAACACTTCTCCAGTCAAACAGCTCTTTGCCTTGCTCTTTCACTGCTAGCCTATGACCATTAGGCCTGCCTGCATCCTTTATCTTTGCCTTGAGCTTTCCCAGGGACTGTGGAGCATCTCCTCCTTGGGGGAGACCTGAGTAGGGGGACTTGCCCATCAGGATAAGATAGATCAGTGAAGGGAAGGAGACATTCAAGTATTTAGCTGCCTCTAAGGCTCACTTTGCTTCCCCAAGCCCTTATTGTACCCTCAGAGGGATGCAGACTAATAATACAAACTAATAATCCCTAGGGAACTCCTGAATATTTGAAGATTAAGCAAAATGAAAGAGAGTCTGCCTTATCCTCAAAGACAGACTCCACACTCCAGCATCACTTTCTGATGTCACCAGCCCACTGTACTCATAGACCAGAAAAATAATCAAAGAGCATAAATTATATTAATTGCTTTATTTCTGGAAATAGCTTATCATTCTATTAAATTGCCAATTTGTTATCTGTCCAAATGATAAAGACATTTAGCTCATGACTGCTTCTGCTTCAGGGAGGAAAACAATGGGAGCAAGATACGAGTACTACTGGGCTATTAATTTTCACTACTGTAATCACATGGGGTCTCAAAATTAGGGCCACAGCCGCACCACCCAATGCAAACTGGTACACCACCTTGTTTGACAGACTGCCACATCACACACACAGGACTCAGGTTATACAATATGACAAGTGGGAAAAATGAAAGAAGAGCACGATAAAACAACCAGAGCTCACAGCCCACCAGATGATTGCATCTACACAACTTACTTATTCAACAGTAATATTCAGTTATGGTTGTTTGCATTGCTTGGTATTATACACAGTGGACTCATTTCACAGCTGCTTGAAACAGTGTTATCCACAGTGCCTTTGTATTTATCATGCTGCCTCAGAGGATGGAGAGGCTACACAGAATTAAATTAAATGTTTAGTTAAAACTTTTGAATGTCTGGATATGTATAAAGTTCCTTCAAGCTACAAAACTGCCAAGGTTGCTTAGCTTATTTTCCTGAACATCCCCTAATTTGTAATCAAAAGGTACACAGAAAAGGGAAGTATGGCAGATCTCACTTGAAAAAAGAAATCGTAGCCTTCACAGAGGATTTCATACTGAGACACAGTTATCAAAATAAATTTAGTTAGCTGACATACATTCACTGCATCCAACACAGAAAGAGTACCTCCTTTCAAAACCTCTGAGAAAGGCAGAATGGTTTACAAAGATCCTCCCCGATGGGCTTTGTGGGACACAAAGCCTGTGTGAAGACAGTTAAGGGGACCTGCTGACCTCTGGAAGACCAGACTCTGAGTGTGTGAGAACGAGTATTGCCCTGCCAAAGAGTCTTCTTACATTCGTGAATTCAGGTTACCTCATAGGAAATTAGAATTCATGTCTTTTCCCAAAACCACAGCCAATGCAAGGTGTGAGTCACCTGTTCCTGGGAACAATCTCATAAGAAGTAATCACTAACTGCATTACAAACATTTCCTTTTGCCAGACCTGCAGTCCTTTTCTTTGAGGTTGGTTATCTGTAATGTCCAGTATAATATCACTTAGGCTACTCCCCAGAAAAGCATTGGAGCAGTGAAAGGAATGGGGTAAAAGAGGTAAAATGAGATTTGCTTAGTACTTTATCCTTTTGATGCCTTTGGGAACTTTGTGAGAACCTGTGGAAAGGGATAGTATTAGCAAAATATGACAGTAAGCTGAGTTTTCAACAGCTATTGATCTGTGCCTCAGAGTCACTAAGGTTTCTATTTTGAAAACATCCTGCTTCTTATGGCCTTTTTCCCAACACATAAACACTCTTGCAAAAAGGAAGAGAAAGTGTCTCAGCAGCAGGTTAAGATGAGGTTTCAAGGGAAAAGGGATGGATGAGAGCCCTTAAATAGGTACAAATAGGTGAAATGGGAGCAATGTATCTGGCTCCTCGTTCTAAAAATGCTTAAATCCTTTTTCCAGAGCTAGCCCTTCTAACTTTGCCCACTGAAGTCAATGGTATTTTACATTGATTGGTCTCAGTTTGTACGTGCAATCTCTAGCACAGCAGGGAAATATGTCTTCATCTTCACAGGTCAAATTAACCCCTCAGCTACAAGACTATCTTTCACCATACACTGATACAACCTCCATCCTTTTCCTAAGCCCATCACAGCCTGAACTCAGTCCTACTGCACATTTAAAGAACTGAATCATTGGAATATATTGCAGCTAAGAATATTTAGATTGGTATCTTGTAAGTCTGGTATCCTGTTATTTTTGAATGTTGTAAAAATACATTGCTCTAGCATTTAGTATGTAATTTTAGAACTAAATATGACAGCAATAATTCTAGGAATGAGAGAGGCATTTACTATAAACAAACCCAAGGAATAATAAGACATAGCACCCTCTGAATCCCTTTTTCCATCAGTTATGTACATATTATTGACATAGTATAATCATAAGCTATGAAGTGTGTACCATTTAAAGAGCTGGAAGCAGCAGATGTGATGTCTCTGGCAAGTCAGACTCCTAGAGCGGGACTGTGCTGCTCAAAGCAGATGCACCCATCCACATCTCCAGCTACAGGCAGAGCCCAGGCTGGATGAACGGTGGCCTCATCAGTAGGCGGTAAGCCCTACTTGAGCTGCTGAGCTGCCAGAGAAAGGAGCTGTGGCAGGTGAGCAGACTGCATGGCATCAGGTCCTGCATTGACCTGAGCCCCAAACCCACATTGTACAGGAGGAGGTATGGCAGGAGGCTGAGAATCAGGACTTCTCTACCCACACTCAGCCACAGCCTAAAGCCAGATGATCCCGGTACTTTTCAATGGTATGTGTATGTGGGGAGAGGAAAGGATATGACAACACAGTGCTGGTTGTGCCTGTCCATCTGCTCAGCACTCTGAAACAGGAGAAAACGCTGAAACTAATTGTTTCTCTGGGTGTTTGTGGGACAGGAAAGGGTCTTCAGTTTTACTGTATGTGGAGTCATGTCACCAGCCCTTAAACTGCTGTGCTAACAGAGGGAAGGAGCCACAAGGCAGGATCTTTCTCTGGAAAGGTGGAAGAGCTACATTCTCAAAAGATACTGTAGGTTCCAGGGCTGAGCTGAGCAGCTGTCAAGAACAGGCAGTTTCTAACACAGCTGCATTAAGATTTCTTTCACAGTTCGCAGCCCTAGGGTAATTTTATGGTTCTAAATGTGTATTTTTATGCTATAAAAAATCACAGCAACCTTGTTATGCAGACAAATTGCAAACAGCTTTTTCACTACAGCTTTCAGCCCAAACCCCAGACTCCACTAGAAGCCTCATGCACTTCCTGTCATTCCAACCCAAAGATGTGCATAAAACAGTAATTCACCTGTTTTGGACTCTGGTTCATGAGATTGCTGAAGGTAGCTGTGGTGGGAGCGAGCCAAAGAGGTATCCCTAGATGTACCCCATAGAGGTTCTGAGACAGAGCCAGGAAGAGCAGGCATGCTGGAGTGGCACTGGAGAGCATGGTCCCCTCCAGACATGGTGGTCCTGGTGCCCAGGCATACAGATAAGTGGGAGGCTTTGTGCTGTGCTGCTATCCAAAGGTATATTCAATCTCTCCGTAACAGGCATGTCTGCTCTGTCAGCCCAAAAGAATGGTGCAAAGTTGCATATTCCAGAATGCACCCTTCATTTTCTTAACTGTAACGCTGCACTGCTCACCAGTCCTATTTTATCTCCTGGTGCTCAGAAGGAGCGACCTCCTGATATTACCACAGAGTTCTATTGTTTCTGGAGACACTTCTGGCTCTCACTGCACAGATTTATGAAATCTATCACTTGCCTGAGGACCTGGGTTACACGGTCTTAGTTTTCTGAGACCCTGGAGGGGCCATTGGTATCACCAATGCAAGGAAGAGAAGAAAAAAGGGATAATTTTAAAAGGTGGTAAAGAAAATAAGGCGTTCAGCATGTGGTTCAGCATATAAGGTAAAGGGTGAGGATTTCAAACCGGAAGCACAGCAGACTCAAAGGACTCAGGCTATCAGGAAGGTTGTGTGCTTTTACCCTGTTACGGAGGACAAAAAGCGTGTCGGGATGTCTTAGGAGCTCTTGGTTAAGAACTGTTTGTGGACACATGCCCACTAGGTATGCCCTTGGGGACCTTGTGGGTGTGCAGGCTCATGAGCTCAGGCTCTTATGTCCCCTTAGCTCCAGTGTGTAGGATGTGTTGTTCATGCACACAAAAACTACATTTCAGAACTAAACCAGAGAGAAAAGCAGGGCACAAGCAGTGAGGGACACGAGTTGATTTAAAACTGACTGTTCAAATGATATCACCAGTGAAGGTACAGCCCCACCAATCTTCCTTTTATGTGGAGCAGAAGAAAACATTCATCATCAATCCCCCCGCATTTATTTATCAGAACAAAAACCTATGAAGGCTGTGAAAAGACAGACTGTCCTAAAGACTTAGAGCTTAAACTTTTTGCACGTATGGTCATTTTCCAATATCCAGTGAAGTCAATGAAAGCCTGCAATTAATGACAGAAGGCCCCAGGTTTTATACTCATTAAGAATACTCCTTCTGAGGCTAGCATCTACCCATGTGTAACTGATTCAAAGCAGCTGCGCTACAGATGGAATACTAGTTTGGGGAAGTAGACATGTCTTCACAGTGTGACAACAGCCATAAGTAGAGATATAGTCCCTTGTTGACTAAACACCACTTAATGTAAAAGCAGATCTAGAAAGTCATTTGCATGTTCCAGCAGCCAAACCACCCTTACAGAAAAAAAGTAGCTCAGCTGTTCTTCTTAATCTTGCATAATTCATAGTTCACTGGCTACAATGAAATCCACATGCAGACATACCTCACTCTAGTATTGAGTCTTTTATAAATTCGTGTAACTTACAGGAAAGGATGGACGAGGATTATGGATTCTAGTATCATAAAAACAGTTTCTGCATACTCTGAGTAACAGTCCCTTGCAGGAAAACCTCATTCAGAAGAAGATATAAATGCGTATGTAAATCTAAGTATGCATTGAAGTCACATTGCAATCAGCGAAGCCAGAGATAATTTAAAGGAGACAGATTTAGGCATGCATTTTCATGCTTTTCTAAATTGAAACCAACAGGAGCTGTATTCAATAGGACCATTGACCATGGGCCACTACTCTGTATTTCTGAACTCAGCGTTGCCTGCTTATCTTCAAGTTCTTATCACATTCATCTTTCCTTGAACATGCAGCATGAGAGTTTATAAGCACCAATTAATAGATAAGTAGAGGAGATGACAGATGGCTTAATTTAGAAATAGGAAACATTTCACATTCACATACAGCAGCACGCAGGTTCTGTTCAGCTGTCACTCTTCATCACTGCTTTCTGCATGCATGCTACATCTCATAATTACACATACCTGTTTTTCTTAACTAGAAGATATGCATGTTGTTCATATTTGCTTAACCTAAGCCAACTTTTAAACCAGTGGTAACTCAGGACGCTAATCATGAACTGGGTTTCTGTGCTGTCTCACATAAGGGTTCTTAACCCCTGTCAGAGCTTTACAGTTCAGGGCAGGATTTCTCTGTGTTAGCAAGTAGCTCAAGATCAACTAGTATTTAGAAGTGGCAGCAGGCATAGCTTCAAGACAGTCCTTTCACATCGATCCTTAATTTCGTCCTCAGAAGAATATTTGCAACCATTTCATTGCCACAGTTTCATGTCACTACAAACCCTTATTTGCTAGATAAATGTACTCTGTGTAGAAAGCAATGTGAAGATGCTAACTGGAGCTCTGAAAATGCAGGTGTGCTCAGGTAGAGAACAGTTCTCCAAATGCTTCTCTCCAGTCCTTACAGTTCACAACATGACATTTGTGGAAAACACCTAAATGACCCGAGATAAAAGGAGTTGTTTTCAAAACTAGCAGATGAGTATTAAGAAAAGGTCAGAATTTGATGTGCTCAAAGTGTAGCATGTTTCTGCTGAAGTTACGGCCAAGTCATTTAAGTTCTAATTTACTTTCAAGTATGAATCATGGCATCGGATGGGCATTCCACTTTTCCATATGTTAAGTCCCAAAATAAATATTTGCGTTGTCAACTTGAGGTACCATTAAAAAAAAAAAAAAAAAAAAAACGCAAAAAAAAAAGCAAAAAAAAAAAAAGAAAAGAAAGCTCTAGGCACAGGATTTGAGTACAGATCTCAATCCAGGTTTTTCGTATCCCCATATTACAGAGATGTAAGATGTGGGTTTCAGTTTGTAGAGCAATTCAGTTATACAGTAGTATCCAGCTCTCCTCCTTCCAATAAAATAACCCACACATTTTCAGATGTATTCCTTTTACCAGCCTACTAAAATCAATATTTTGGTCATCTATACTCCACTTTATGTGTTTGCTCAAGAGCTGATGGAGAGTCGTTTACTGAGACAGACTTGGAATACTGTTCAGTGAATGCCACATACTATAGGATATCTTTAATTTCTGTTTTCATATTGCTTTTTCTTTCTATTGCTATACGGTAAAGTTTTCCAATGAGACTTGACTGAGGGGCTTGTATTTGCATTATATATTTGTAGGAAAAGGAATATATATTAGAAAGGCAATAGACATATTTCAGGTCACTTTAGCTTGGATATACCTTGAAACAAGTATCTCCTTCAATTAGTGCTAAAGCTAACTGATGAAGAAAACTTCCTTTTAACTAGATTCCTGATACCAGTTTGCTTAAAAGTTTGATATACTCAGTGCCCATAGGGCTGTAATAAATGATAAATTTAGAAACCGCTAAAACATTTCAGGAGGCTGAATGAATGCTTGTTGACAAAGCACTTGCATGAATTTGCATGATTCTGTCACAGCTGAGAGCACTCGAAACGCAAGGAGAGCTGTGAAGTCCACTAAAAACTTCAAACTGACTTAATCTGAAGCAAATATTGATACTAAATGGCACTAGCGAGAGTTCGTGTGGAAGAAGGGACAAAGGTGAACGAAATGGAATTAGTATCTTCTACTTGTTGTCACAATTCAGAAGGGTGACAAAATTCTCAAGGGAAAGAGCTGTAATTTTCATCAGGTGGAGAACTAGGAGGAGCACAGATGATTACCACACTGTAATACCCCACTCTTTTAGCCAAATTACTTCCTCAGCCTGCTTCATTGACATGCTGTGCTTGCAAGACTTGCACCTCCATGGGTGTCAGTTCACCCGCAGTCCTGGGGTGGGAAGAGAGGAAGCTACATGTAAAACTGAGTTAACCATGTTGACTAGTTTGGCCTGAAAAAAATGGGTGAATCCAAGATTTTGACCTTTTGTTTTAAAATGCTATTTTTTTCTTCACCATTTGCTTAAAGATAATGGTAATAAGCCATGTCCTCTCCCTGAAGAAAAAAAACCCTTTCATGATTCTGCAAGACCGTTGTCAGAGCTGTTGTGACGATTTCTTCTTTATTCTCTGATCAACATCAAGCATTCTTTAAGCTGTGTTTTCTAAGGAGTGTGAATTATACACTCTGATTTTTTGTGTGCCAATATTTATGATAAAATCGGATATGGCTGCATATAACACAGATTTTAGTACACTGTCAAAAGGAAAATATTCGGAAAAGACTGACCTGTATTTTGGGTGGTGGGTGAAGGGTACTAGATATCACTGTCTAGTTGAAATGTTCTACAAACTGGACCCGAGATTTCATCCCTCTACAACAGGTAATAAAAAGAGCCTGGATGAAGATCTACCTTTGAATCCTGTGTCTGGTGTCCTTTTTTAGCTGGCCTAGAGATGTAGCTCTTATTTCCTAACAGTTTCATCACTGCTGATAGTCACACTGGTGAATGACTCATTTCAGCCATTCTTGATGCCTTCCATGGAGCACTGACCAGGAATGAGAAGTTCTACCTTCTGGCAGGCACCCCTGGGGAAGCAGAAGCGAAAATCCCAGAGTCTTTCATGCAAAGAATTAAAAATTAGATCAGGGTTTTTAAAAAGTTACTTCTGACTTGGAGTGACTCAGTCTTTGGGCAACAAATATAGGCAGCTGACTAGTATCAGTCATGTATGTAGAACTCAATCACATACTTGCTTGAAAATTGAAGTCCTGACTAAAGCACTGTCCTAAAACCAGCAATTCAAGTAATTTTGAAATATTCCCCCCACTACTGAGTCACAGTCAATCTATTTTTTTCCTCTTTAATTTGTTGTGGAGATTGAAAGAAGCCTTCTTAGTACTGCCATGACAGTGCATTCAAATCGGTTGTCAACAATGCGACTTTCATTCTGAAGCAAATTTGCATGCTATTTGTAGTTGCTGCACACATAGCAATCTTAAAACTCTAATCCATGCTTCTCTATTCCCAGGAAAAAAAGAATGTATTTTTCAGATAAAACCAAAACAAGAAAAGCAAAAACTTCTGGAATACATTTGCTTTTGAAATGTAAATCTCTCGGATGGGTAGTAAATTTGAGTGTTCAAGGATTTTTCCTGCTGAGTATTTTTTAACTACATTAAATAATGTTCTTCACACTTTCCATAGAGAGAGGTCATATTTCACAAAGGATAATCAAGAAATTTGTTGCAGGTTGGCCAATCCAAATTAGCCATTGTCCACACACCCACACTATAGAATGAGAGTGATTGAAACTTTGGGCATGTTTGGCAATTCCCAATTAAGTCTATCAAGAGAATACATTTCCATGAATATTTTGATACCAATGAAGTCAAATTTTCTTAACAGAAAAGTGCTTCATCAAACATGTTTAAGACAGTCCTACGAAGACATTTCATTGAAATGTTTCTTAGGATCACATGAATAATAATCTTTTTTAAACCAAACCAGAATAGCTTTATTATAGGTTTTTAGATCTTAAAAGAACTTATTAGGGAATGAAAAAAAAATCTTGAAGAATAAATGAGCAGCTTTACTTTTTAACGGAAGATTAGCTTTGAAAAACAGCAGAAGGGAAACAGAAGAGAAAATGCTGTACCAAGAACAGAAATTGCTTAAGATACCATTATAGTTTCAGTTCTGTTCGCTGTGCTTTCAACTAAAAATAAATGAATTTAGAGTAACCTGCAATAGTAATAATTGAGTAACTGAAACTTCATTCTATAGCCAACTGACTGTTAGAGGAGACATAGATATTTTGTAAATATGTCTTATTAATATGCTATTCTGATGTTCGTAACACTTTAAATGATACAGAACTATCATTTATTTCCCCTTTTTCTGGGAGACGGATTTATGGTTTTATTAAAACTGAAAAAAACTAATTTACTTTGAATGGAGCACAGTATTTTTATGCCATCTGTAGCATTCAGCAAATTCTACAGTGATTGATAGATTTTTAGAAGGAGTGTTTACTTTAATGATTGCTGCAATAATTCTCAAAAGCAAAAGTACAAATAGAGAATGAGATTAACAGAAATGCCACAAGAGGGAAAAACTGTAAGAAAAGTTGGGGTTTCTTTTTCTCTAGGAATATTATTAGTGTATTTTAGTGAGATATTTAAATATTGCCAGGAGCTGATTTTTCAAAAGTTATATAAAAGCTTTGAAATGTCATGTCAAAGTTTGATGCTAGGAGAACCGTCTGATTTATCCAGATCAACTACATATTATTGGAATCTAGAAGAATTGTGAAAGACCTAAATTGTATTTTTTCAAGAAAGATGTATTATGGCTAGCAGTGTATTTCCATCACACCCTAAAGTAATTAAACAACATCTTTGGTTTTCAAGTCATATTTTATTTTTATTTTGAGCTTTCTTTTACTATGAAACAATGAGACTTGGTATACTAAAGAAGTTACCACAATCATATTTTGAGTTTACCTGGCCCTCAACTCCTACTCTATTATTAACTATTATTTGTACTATTACAGGACACCTTGTTACAGATCAGTAACCCCTTGTGTTTAGCAATGTAAAATCATGCAAAGGAAAAATGTCCATGAAATTTAAGTATGTGACAAGAGAAACAGGCCAACATAGAGGGACCATGGACTAAAAGGATGATCTCCAATGTAGCAGGCAGCAGTCTCAACAGCCTGACCACTACTGAGGTTAGAACAAAAAAAATCACAGAAAAAGTGGATTTGGAACAGCAAAGTGGGTATTCACATGGTGCTATTCCCAAAGGTGTGAGATGGTCCAGGAAACAGGATGTTTTTTTCCCCAATACTTAATGAATGGTTGGTGTGTTAATGAAATACACCAAGATTATTCAGAAGTAAAAATGCCTGAAAGATGAGACTGTCATAAGAGTCTTCACACAGTGCAGGCTGGAAAAGCCCCAAAAGTGAAGGAAAAATGACTGTGAGCCCAGAGAAGCTGAACTCCCAGAAGGATACAGGGGCAAGGTTGATGCCCTTGAAATTGGTGGAAAGGAAATGAGATGACGTGGTAGAAATTAGATGACTCAACCTAACTTTAGTATCAAAATGATACTGGAATGCGATAGTGGGCAAACAATTTATAACTACCTAGAAAATAATACACTGATAAAAAATAATCCATGTGAGTATGTCAAGGAGAAATTGTATCCAGCCAGTCTAATTTAATCTCAGGTTATCTAGTAGTTGAGACTGCTGTTGGTGTGACATAACTTTACTTTCAACATGACTGCCTAGCATTCCATGGGGAAGATCTGATTGCACAACAGAAAACACACTCCAGCTGTACATTTAGAAAGCACTAGCATAGGTACTCTGGTGCCTTGCAAAAAAACATTTACTATTCCACAGCAATAGAAAGAGAGGTGCATTTGCGCATGACAGAATCGATGATGACTTAGTATCGGGGAAGTAAACTGGTGACAGACTATGTCTAAGCAGTGTTGCTTTGCGGCTGTATAGGAAAGTTCATCACTCAGAGATGCCACGAAGGAAGACTCTTCATGACCTAGGCAAAAACCTAAAAGTGATATCTTGCCGGAAGTAGACATTAGATCACAGGAAATGATGACATATGGGGTCACAACGATGGTCCACCTATGAGGAACCAACAAATGGCTCCTCATTTGTTTCTCCCTTCCTTCCAGTGCCCACAGTCGTTGCAGTAAGGAAATTTAGAGCAGATCTCCTCATCCATATCTGTCTATTCCCTATACTGTCTATCAATATAATGTCCATTAGTCCAATCCCTTTTTGAAAACCTGCCAATATTGTCTGCTCTTCATGCCCGCCTGTGGTAACAGTGAATTCCCACTAGTCCCTTACTTGATTTTATCTGTTTCAAACTACTGCTGCCTATTTCCAGTCTTGTGGGAGTTGGTGAATGTGTTTGGCATGCATTCATCTTATTAACCACCTTCATGACTTTGCAGACAATGAGCATATCCTCACAGCTTTCTCCTCTTCAAACTGAAGACTTCTGACCACTTACGCTTCTCTACAAAAGGTAGCTACTTCACTCATTTAGATCTTTTACACTACGTTCTGCTGGATAATAGATTTGAATGACAGACAGGATGGGAACACAGCCTACCATTCCAGGTTTTACATTTTCCGTGTAATTCTGTACTTCAGGTAAAACCCGATAAACAAAAATGGTGCCAAAGACACATCCATAATGCCAGTGAATGCAAACCTGTCTGCTGGTTCTGTTTAACCGTGTTATTGCCTAATAACTGCATGTCAGATGAACACTTCATATAATCTGTTTCAACACTGTCACCACTGTGGCATATACATGTTGCAGGTTTACTCCTAAGAGCCTCTTAAAAGTATTTGAAATAATTTTAAAAGAAAATTTTCAATGACACAAGTGTGTCATGGTATTCAGTGATTTTATGTCAGTTCTAATCCATCCCTTCACCAACAACTGTGAAGATGAGTGAGTAAGCAAAGGACTCAAATGGATGGACAAGGATTAAACCACAAAGCCTTACACAGTTTAAAAATAAATGGGTAATATTATTCTGTCTTCAGAGGTGGCAGACGGTTACTAAGTTGTTTAGTTCTGTGAATGACTTAGAAGACCAGAGGTTATGAACAGTATATAGGCTAAAATAAACCAGGTGAATAACGCAATGTTTGCAACAAGCTAGTATGCACACATGGATTTTACTTATCTTCTAAAA
Organism: Coracopsis vasa; assembly: GCA_026283785.1. Lineage (NCBI taxonomy): Eukaryota > Metazoa > Chordata > Aves > Psittaciformes > Psittacidae > Coracopsis > Coracopsis vasa. The sequence continues at coordinate 36,707 of JANHGB010014109.1, read as the reverse complement.
TTCTTCTTCTTTAAAGAAATAAAAATATTGTTCTTCCTGGCATAAGGTACTTAATTGTGATTTTTTAAAAGGTGAGAGGCAGGCAGGTGGAAGGAAGCCTGGTTATGATGCTGCACAGCAACCGCAAAGTTTTAAAAAGCATCACAGCTCTAAGCTTAAAAGTCATTAACTGCAGCAACACTAAATTGCCAGTTGTGTCCACAAAAAGATGAAATACAGAATGACAATCTGCTGTCCCACTGTCCTGATGTTCTGTGTGCATTATTTTCACTGACAGTGTTTTATGCTACTTTGTAAAGATAAAATGTTTGGCTTTGCAAGCACACAAAACTATTACAAAACAATTTTTGGTTTAGCTTAAGACTTAGCACATCACATTTTTCATCACTCTTCACATAATTGTGTTTTAGCCACTATGCATTTCTTTTGAGTTATGTGTACCTATAACCTATAATACTGATGGAAAAGACACATAGTTGTAAATCAAATACCAAATAATAAGCAAACATGCTACATTTACAAAGATTGGTGAACATTTGTCAGATTTCTGTATTTTCAGAGCCTTGTCTGGCAGAGGCTTTTATTCTGTGGAAGTTGGTCTAAATATTTTCCTGATCTAATAATCTCTTACTCAGTAAGGGTTGTCATGTACAAAGAGTCTTGTCATCTTCTGTTTCGTCAGTGAAAATTGGCAATTTAGAAATATACCTAAATATACCTACAGGTCATTTGCTGAGACTTGTAAATGCATTTCCATACTGAAGTTCATAAAGATGCACTAAAAGGAAAAACAAAAGCCAACCACAAAACTGAAGCAGTAGGAAAAGTAAACCACAAGGAGAGTCCTTATCGAAACTTCATCCAGGTCTGCTGGAAAACTGATTTTGACTGGCATTTACAAGCACACATTGCCTGACTCTGTCTCCACTGCTACTCGTATCGGGGAAAAAGAACTGGACAATAAGGCAAGTGTCAGGAAAAGATTTAGATACCCAAATCAGGACCAAGCTGGAATTTAGGGATTTATTTTTTTGGCAAAACTGCAGACCTATAAAAATGCATTTCCTAGAAGTATCTAAACTTCACATTCTTATGTGTTTTACAAGTTCCCACATACCTAGAACTGTTGGCCTTTACGCTCTAATTCTTGACATGCCTAAGCAACTAGGTGCCTATCTCAGGTTTAAGCCTGATCAACGCCCTGATTATACCTGTACTTGTAATTAAAATAGCATCAGGGTATGGTGCTAGCACAGGCTTGCAACCATCCTTCCTCTTATCTGTTTGAAGATATCCTTTTACAGTTTTAACCCACATCAGTTAACGTTTTGAGACTCTCTTAGTGCAGATCACAGGGGATAGTTTGGACCCAAAGCTGTTTTCAGTAGTCAGTCACTAAGTAGTTTTATGGGGAAGAGAAACAGGAAAACCACATTGAATTTCCTGGGGAAATATTTCCTGTGGAAATTTTTTTTCCTGGGGAAATCTAAACATATACTTTCTTAGTCTGTAGTCTGTTCTGGACTGGCATAATTCTACATTCTTCCTACAGGAATATGCCACTGTATGCTAGATGGAGTAGTGAGGTCACCTACTTGGCTATTTCAGAATCCTGGGTAATTCCTACAGTTTGCATGGACTGTCCAAAAGAGTAACACAAAAAATGTGTGCAAACTAAAATCCAGGACTCATTTTTATTGTTCCCAAGTTGTATACATGAAGGCCCACCTTTGATTCTTGTGTTCTTTGCACAGAAATCCAGCCTTAGCGTCACACCAGTGCAACTTTATCACTATCATCACCTCCAAATAGGTGATATGACACTGTATTGAAACACTGCAGCCACAAATCTTTACAAGAAGAAGCCTGGATTCTTTACAGTGCAGTAATGACACATAGAGGAGTTCTCAACATTTTAAAGGGTGTTAGCCCTGATCAATTCTTGGATGCAGGAGGGGAAAAAAAGAGCAAACCAGCATCTATGTCTGAAGAAAGCATCCCAACTGCAGATCCCCACTGGGAAGCAATGTCTGCCTGCACATTCTCACATTCAGTGTGCTGACTGAACCTAGCCCTAAGGTATAGTGACAAGAAGGCTGACTGTTCATTCTACGACATTATTGTAAGCATAACTTTTCATTATCAAAGTTTTCCACAATGTGTCTAGTAATCAAATTAGAACTTTATAACCTGGATGAGGGGGCAGTTAGATGGACAAAAAAATGCTTGGATGGTCAGGCTCAGAGGTCAGCAGTTAATGGGCCATAAGCTACGTGGATGCCTGTAACAACTACACTGTTGCATGACTCCATACCAGGACCTGTCATAGAATCACAGAATCATAGAATAGTTAGGGTTGGAAAGGACCTTAAGATCATCAAGTTCCAACCTCCTTGCCATGGGCAGGGACACTTCACACTAAACAATGCCACCCAAGGCTCTGTCCAATCCTGCCTTGAACACCACAACTTGTCCTGTTCAACATATCCATCAAGGACTTGGAGGAGGTGATGGAGTGCACACCCATCAAACTTGCAGATGATACCAAACTGTGAGGAACAGACTCAAGGGCAGGTCTGTCATTCAGAGGGACCTAGACAGGCTGGAAGAACAGGTTGACAGGAACATTATGAAACTTGATGATAATCTATGCAAAGTCCTGCACCTGGGGATCTTGACAAACAGAAAGCTGAACATGAGCCAGCAGCATGCTCTGGCAGCCAAGACAGCCAACAGTATCCTGGGCTGTACCAAGCACAGACAGAAGATCCAGGGAAGTGATTATCACTCTCTAATTGGCACTTGTTAGATCACACGTGGAATACTGTGTACAGTTTCAGGTTCGCAACCGAAAAAAAGGTGTTAATGAACTGAAGTGATTTCAGCAGAGAGACACCAAGGTGGTAGGAGGACAAGAGACAGTGAACATAAATTGAAATGAGAGTTTCTGACAGGATATAAGAAAAACTTTTTCAGTGTGAGGAATGTCAAACATTGGAGCAGGTTGCCCAGAGAGGTTGTACAGTCTCCATCCTTGCAGATTTTCAAGACTCAGCTGAAGAAAGCCCTGAGAAACATGGTTTGAACTCCTAGCTGACACTATAAGATGTTGGACTGGACACCTCCTGATGTCTCCAACCTCAAATAAGATGTGATTCTGTAGTTCTATGGCTCCTAATTGCTTTAAAGCTAAAGTTTTACAACATAATTTTGTGGGCTTTAGTGAAATAATTCAGCATTCTTCTGACTTCTTTTGGGTCATGCAGTTTGAATTAGAATCACTTTGTTCCAAAACTCAGCTGAATTGTTGATTTTCACAAAGAGGACTGGAAGTGCTAATTAAGTTGATGCATTATGAATTGTCAGTTTGGATATCTCAGCCATCACAGTCATGTTGAAATAAATTATATGCATTATTAAACGGTGAATATCATCATAGCCATGTTATAACTAAGGAAGTCTCCAAAGAGAAGACTTAATTTTCTCATTTTCCTGAAGAAAATGAGCTGTATTCCCATATCACAAAACATGAGTTTTAAACCACTAACCCAATTTATCAAACTTAAATACTTAAAAGGGTGGATTGAAAGAACTTAAGAACGTGTTCTTAGAAGTTTTGGCATATTTTTAAGTAGCAAAACCTGCTAGTATTAGCAGACAATTTACATCACATAAAAATCAGCAACTGCAGAATAAAAAGTCTTTTCCCAATGCAAAGCTGACAGACATCATGGCCTCTAGGCAATATATTAATATTCTAAATTTTTTTTTTATTATTATGTTTAAAATTGTTTAGTTTCTGAATCCAATGTGAAAACATCCATTATTAGCCATGTGAACAGAACTGTGTCCAAAGTTATCTATCTCTTTCTTAGCTGCGATGTAACTTATATTACTAACTTATGAGAAAAGAAGCTGGTCCAGCAGTACAAAATAACTTCTCCATAACTTTGCGATGAGGCAGGTCACTCAGCTATTATTACAACCACACAAGTGTCCAATAAAAATATCAAATGCAAAAGTGTCAACAGCAACAGCAGGATCTGCACTGGGCTTGTCTGTGGTGAAAAAAACCCTGTTCTCATGACTTGTTCATCTGCAGATTGCAGCATGCATGCTGTGGCTGTACCCTTCAGAGCCCTGAGTTGTGTGTTGCAAGCAGAAACAAGACCTTACAGGTAAGAGATTTAAAAAAACCCCCAAATCACACTGCTTGAACACAGCAAGCAAGCAGTTAATTGCCAGGTCTAAACAAGGGAGCCAGGCTGTCCTACACAAAATGTTTAAAACAACAAGCAGACATTGAACATAGGAACCCTTTAAGCAGAGGGCAGTAAAGAGACGTGTCTGATATTTGGACACAGGGAGGAAAAGATAATGTCAGCTAAGGTAGCAACAGATGAGACCAAATAATTGCAGATGGTTGAATGCAGAAGCTGCAGGATGTACTTTACCATCAAGTGGGTGCTTGATAGGAGCTATTTATGTATGAAGTGTTGCCTGAGAGAACCCACAGGAAAAAAAAATGCCTGAGCGCTGGAGATGCAGCTGGAAATCATGGTGGAATTCAGGCAAGACCTGAGGATGGAATAAAGGGAGGAAGATGGCTTGGCAAAGAAGAGCACCTGACGAGCATGGCTAAACACCATCATGAGGAAGAAGAGGCAGGCATTGAGGAAAGAATGAAAAACAAAAAACACTTCCAGAATGGGTTTGTTGCTCCAGAAGACAAAGATAAGAAAAAAGAAGAATCAGAAGACTGATGACAAGGGGGAGGAAGAGCTAGTGTGCCAAGAAAAGCAGGCAAGGATACTGGGAGACTACAACAACAGTTGGGATAAGGATAATAAATTGAAGACTGTGCAGGAAACTTGGGGAAAAAAAAAGGAGGGGGAGGGAGAGAGAAGAGCAGAGATCCACAACAACAGCAGAAAAAGGCAGTTTAGGGACCCACTGGCCAAATCGGCATTAATGTTTTAGTTTAAAGCAGTAAACATTTTCTGAAACAAATCCATTTAGTATTTCCACTTACTAGATGTCAGTTTTGTTGGCAGAGCTGTTTGGTTTTCTCCTTTGGGAGAAAAGTATACCAGAAGTTGTGCTCTAAGCACAAATGAAAAGAATGCCTGCCCATGAAGAGGATCTAAAGGTCCAATCCAAATAGTGGGCTGCACTGTCAAAAAGTTCTACCCCACATACGTGAACATCAAAAAGTTCTTAAACCATCAAGTGTTTCTGCCACACCTGAGGCTCTTCAGGTGCTATAAAATGAACCAAATGCTGTATACCTGCTGCTATATTTATCATCAACTATCAGACTCTTTGAATCTCTAGCACCCGTTCCTCCTCCATCTTCTCTAGTCCTAGATTGCAATTCTTACTTAACTTCCCTACATCATTTGCTGTCCATCCACCCTTTCTGATCTCTTCAAGGAAAACCTTGGTATTTTTCCATCTTTTTCTATTGATCTTTATCTCTTTTGCAATGCAGAGGTGCAAAATTCCAGAAGATCCAGACAGCTGAAACCAACCTGTGCCATGAAAAGGCTGATAGTTTCCTTAGTAGCAGGCTAAGCACTGGCAGTCTCAGGGGGTTACGTCATGATTGATGCATGAAGAGGGCTGATACGCCAAACAACCTTAAATGTCAAAGGATTTGAAGAGTAAGGGCAACAGCCTGTCTTCTGAGGCAGCATGGCATGAGCGTCCCTATTCTGGACAGCTTGCATAGGTCACCTGTTGAGATCTATCATTAATGATGTTGCCCAATTGGACTTCTGTGCCTCTGTGATACAGGACATCATAGCTGTGGACACACTCCCCAGTGCCACTCTGGGACCCTGTCCATGGGTCCCACATAAGATCACTACAAAAGTATGAACAGTAGGACCTCTCTGTCTTGCTTTCAGGGCTTTTGCCTCAGCAAATCTCTGTGTCAGTGCCTAAAAGTCTAATCTGGGTCAGTATCCCGTTTTTCTGTGCAGGTCATTATACTGGAATGGGAATTACATGAGGTTTCTGGCACTTGGGTCATGGTTGAGAAAAGGTGATGCGTGTTACAAGGCTGTTTCACCTTTAGAAATAGTCTGTGGTTATAAGCTGTGGGTGAACTGTTCTGTGTGACAGCTAGCTATATCAGAAGCTCACCTCCTAGTCCCAGATTGTACAAGTGTCTAGCTATGTGTCAGTAACTGTCCAACTGTGGAGGCAACATGCCGTAATACAGCCCTGCTGGAGTCCCATACAGAGGCTTGTGCTTCATACCATCTTCCTCTCCTTCAACATGGGGCTTTATGCTTGATTGTATAGGGATAGTGTCAATACACACAGTAACTGTGTGGATCTCATCCCTGCCCAACCAACCAGGTGAACAGAGAAGTTTTTCTTTCATATGGTATACAAGTTATGCAGGAGCTGTGGTAAAGTGACGTACTTCCTCTGTGCCACTCCCTAAACCTCTACATCTCATTGCAATGAAAACTACCATGCACAGTGCAGAGGGGGAACACTGCTTCTGCAGTTCTGTTTCTGAGGTCTCTTAGCCTGTGGCGCACATCCTTTAGTTGCTACAGAGAGGCTGGGGGTGGGATGGACAGGAATTTGTGGTAAGGATGTAAGGTACAGAACTGCTTTAATTCGTGACTTTGATGGGTAGCCTGCTGTCATGGTTTAACCCCAGATGGCAACTAAGCACCACACAGCCACTCGCTCACTCTCCTTACAGTGGCACAAGGAAGACAATCAGAAGGGTAGAAATGAGATAACTCATGGGCTGAGATAAACACAATTAAATAAGTAAATTAAAAGCCGCGCACATGAGCCAAGCAAAACAAGGAATTCATTCACCACTTTACTACATCAGCAGGCAGGTGTTCAGACACGTCCAGGAAAGGAGAGCTCTGTCATGTGTAACAGTTACTTGGGAGGACAAATGCTATCACTCTGAATGTTCCCCTCCTTCTTTCTTCTTCCCCCAGTTTTATATGCTGAGCATGATGCCATATGGTATGGAATATCCCTTGGGTCAGTGGGGATTTGCTGTCCTGGCTGTGTCCCCTCCCAACTTCTTGTGCACACCCAGCCTACTCATTGCAAGCACTGCTCAGCAATAGGTAAAACATCCCTGTGTTATCAGCACTGTTTACAGCACAACTCAAAAACATAGCCCCATATCAGCAACTCTGAAGAAAATTAACTCTGTCCCAGCCAAAACCAGCACAACTGCAGATAAGTAAGCAGGAATGGGTGGTGGGTCCTGCAGGAGAGAGAAGAAAGCCATTCTCTGTCACTTCAGCTGACATGCTGCACGGTCTGATGGGGCCCTAATCCAGAGAATGACACACGATTCAGCACACAGGCAGGAATAGCAGATAGCTGGTTGTGTAGTTGCCATGGAGAGCCAGCCCAGAGTGTTGCACAGACTCCTTATAGCACACAAACTCAGTAGTTGCTCAGTTTGGACAGGCCACTCCAATAATGGTGGAAGCAGTGCCACAGCAAACACCTGCACAGACATCTGTGCTGTGTTAAAACCTCATCTGCTACCCAGGAGCTCCTGGAGCCACAGGAGTCTCTGGACCACTCTCTATTCAGTGCACACTAAAAATCAACATGAGGGAGTGATTTCCCTCTAGGAGCCTCCTTCCACTCTTACTGCTTAACACCAACTGTCCACCCTGCTGTTCCCCACTTGCCACTGTTCTTTGTGACCAAGTGCAGGAGCAGAGAGATCAGTTTTGATCAATGGACCAGAATAACCCTAGGCTGGAGTAAAATCCCAAAATGTGCATAGTGAAGACGTGACAAAAGTAAGCCCCAGCTGCTCTGATATACTGATATTCTCCAGTTATCAAATCACTTGCTAAGATAGACACAGATAGCTTTATATGCTGACAGGTCTCCTGCAGCGGACACAGGAAATGGACGGGTAGGTTTGTTGTGTGTCAGAAGCAAAGATTAAAAAATTGGGACTTTCAAGAGATGAATCACTCCTATAGCTGCAAACTGTAGCTGGTAGGAAAACCAGCTGTAATGGCCGCTCTTCATCACGCGTCACAAAGAGAGTATCCTTAACTGTGTGTTTAGACAGAAAGAAAACACAGATCTATATCTGTGTTCTCTGCAAACATAAACCAGAATTAATGCAGTCATATGGATATACGTATATTTCATTTATATCAATCATTTCAGTAATCCTGTCAGGACCAGCTATAAATTATGGGAAATCTTTCCTACAAACGTGTTGGAAAAGTGATCAAATCAATTTTTGTGCCAATATCAGGAAGCAGTAACGAGTGTGTGGATAAAGGAAAGTGAGGGCTGGCAGAGAGCACTGAAATGCCAGCTGTAATTATAAAAAGAAAAAACAATTTTCACATGCATTTCAGAGTTTAGTCACAGAGCTAAGTGCACCTTTATTCTCTGAGCTTCCCTATTATCAGTCTGTGCAACAATGCCATGAAACTAACAGTTAAATATGGGCCTTGATCCTGACATAAATAACATTCCCACAGACAGTAGTGAGAGATTTGTTAGAAAAGTGTGTTCAGAACTTGACCTCTAAAACTGAATACAATGTTGGTGGGCCGCTAATTATAATATCTCATTTAGCTACCACAGTAAGGCAGCTGAAGCAGTAAGGAGCAAAAAGAAGTCACTTGCTGCCAGATGGCTCAGTCTTTGCAGCCATTACTCACAGAAATAGTATTTGTTCACACAAGAAGGCCCACAGCATTTACCAGAGTGTAACGCAAGTATTAGAGGAATTCAAGTTTCATGATAAATTTTTCTTTTTAGAAAGACAAGCTGTGACAAAGAATCAAGCTATTTCTCCAAGCATACAGTTTTTGGGGATAAATTCACCACTTTTCACTAAAGCAATCATAGACAAATTACTTGTTTCAGTGACTTTAAGAGTCCATGAGTAATTCATGATTCAGGAAAACTAAAAGCATCCTTTTAAACTAAATAGCTAGCTTCCAACTCATCAACAACAAAAGTTCAGTAAAACAGGGGTGTTTGTTCAAATACTGTTTTAACTATTGTCAGATGTGTTTATATATTTTGTAAGCAGTTTTCCTGACATAAGTGAAAGTTGTTACTTATGTTGGAAGTGCTCAAACCTGATCTGAAGCCCACTGACATCAACAAGAATCTTTTCCCTGACTTCGGTAGCTTTCAAATTACTCCTAGAATGGATCTGGACCAGCCATCATTTCTGCAGGAATAATGGAACCAATCAACCCCTCAAAACAATGAGAAAACTCTTGCTGACTTCACCAATTGTGGGACAAAGCCCATAGCTCTGGACAGGGATGAAATTCTCCTAACAAAAGCCACCACAGCCATCAGAAAGGGACTTCAGTTGACTGGCATTTCCCAAGTATGGTGGAAAGTTTGGCTGCTGATCCTTGGTTATTGTCTTGATTCTTCAGTTAGACCTGTATGTGCCTTTCAGTCAGTTGCATCCTTCAAATTTGTAGAGTTTTATTATTTCAAAACTATTTTTTTCGAAAGAAAGGTACAATGAAAAGTACAATCTCAGAACCATACACTCAGAAAATGAATAGAGAAGCACAAAGGAATTCAAGTTCCCGTTCTCCTCAGCAGCAGGGGAAGGCAGGTCAAACTTCTTTTGCTTCCACAGAAACTGATAAAATAACAGCTCCCCAGAAATAGAACTGTATCTGGCTATTTGGTTTCTCAACTGCCAAATATCCTGTGAGACACAACTGGATAAGGAATCTGTCCTGTTCCCCTGTAGTACAACAATCCAATCCTTCAGTAAGGTAGTTCATTTTCCATGTGAGAAGACAGTAGAAGGACCTTCTCTACTATTTCCAAAAGAAGAGTCTGTACCAAGTTCTGCTTCTTTTTCCAATTTGTTTTGACCTATGCCAAGTAGCTCAGGCAGCTTTTCTGCAGGACAAGGCTCTGGAGTCCAACAAATGCTGTCGAGCAGTAGGATAAAGGTCCAGTGATCTATAGGTCCACTTTCACCCTGGGAGAGAAACAGTTGATTCTAGGTAGCGTATCTCCTGCATTTGATACACATAAGAATTTCAGAGTTGAAAAAGGGTTTGTAAATGGCCAGAGATTGCTGGGAAGATTATCTTTGAATATAATAACACTGACAATAATCTAATAATATACAACTTGTCTTCCAGGAACAGAATTTTGGGATGAAAAGCCCTAATGAAAGTGTTTGTCTCATGTCCTTGCTATTTGCATGTACAGACACCAGCTGTTTATACCTCTACCCCTCTGAGTAGGGCTGCTTCAGATTCAAAGTTAAGCTGTTTCTGATGGGAAAGCACACAATTCATTAAAATGAAGATCTGAATTGAGACCTGCTTGATACAATACAAGGCACAAATAATCGTCCAGATATTGTGCAGAGTATGTATTGAGCATACTTTCAAAACCTCATCTAACTTTCTAACGCAGAGATACTGAAGAATGTGAATCTTCTTGGCACATTGTTCACTACTGTTTACTATATCCTACAGTTTATTTTCAAAAGATCAGAGGCTTCTGATATTACCCATGAAACCCCATTAGCAATGCTCATACAGAAACCCACTGCACCTCAACTGCATGGACACTTTCTGAAGTTCTGTTGTTACAGATACCACAGAAACTAAAGCAAACTAGTTGAAGCAACTCTAATTAATTAAGAAAGCATACACTCATAGGAAGACTTTATTATCTTATTCACCCTAGAAAATTATGTGTATTCAATGGAACTGTAACCACAATGTTGTCATTCCATGAGCACTAAAAGAAAATAGAGCAACCCATGAGTGCAGCAGTTTCAGTAATTACAAATTTGAGGCCCATTTCTTTCTCATTATTTTTGAATATACAAACTACTGTGCAGTAAATTTGGGTTTTAGGCATGATGTCACATTCTTGCTTCTCTTTAATGAAAAACTATCCAATTCAGCATCAGTGTAAAAGGAAAGAACAAATCCTGTTCTCTTCAGTGAGATGTGAATATCAAAATGTAATTGAAATATTACCTGCTGAATTCATTCAAAAGAAATGCAATTCATTAGACACAAGAATATCTCCCAGTGCAGTAGAATGGCTGCATACTTGAAATAGGAATAGACAGGGAATGCAAAAATTACCTTTCCAGATCTTGTTCAGCCTCATTGCCCATCAGGTATTTTATTTTCTTGTTTACAGTCAAACTTACAGCAAAAGATTACAGTTAGGCTGCAAACAAGAAAATTCTGCAGTAGTACAATCAGAATTCAGCAGCACTGCATTTTGTCCTGATGCCCATATAATTGTTAGTGGAAGATATTTTATTTACACAGCTGTGATGTGTTTTACAAACAAGTCCATTCTGACTTTCTGAAAGTCATGGAGAATTTCTGCTGAGGGAAAAAAAAGCAAAGCAGATGCAAGTTCCCATGTGTTTGACCTCTGGCCATGTTTGACCTCTGGCCATGTTTACAGACATGATCATAAACTACTGCTTTTGCCTAGTTTCTCTGGAAAGGGAACAAAGTTTTATAACGACAAGAAGCCCAACAGGTTCCCATCTGAGGATGGCTGCACCAACCACTGCTTTATATGCCCACAGTAATATAGCCATTCCCAAAGCAGCATGACTGATCCCCACTACCAGATTAATATAGCTGCTAATTAATTACACATCATCTAGTACTTAAAAAAAAAAAAAAAAAGCAAGGCTCATTTGCAAAGCAGAGGCAGCTTCCATCGTTTTCACAATGGCTTTGGTATGACAGATATTGCTGTCATCACTTCTCTTGTCAACACAGCTCCCAAGTGGAAAAGCGAGATTTTAATCTCAAGTAGCATTTCTTTTCCTCAGATAACCACATTCTTTATCAGAAACGCTTTCTCTTCATCATGCCTTATCAATAAGGTTATATTAGACCTACCTCAGAACAGCTCACGCACAAACAGTGATCTGATCTAACACAGTTACCAGTCAAATTTGTTTAGCATATTGCATTAGAGGAAAGTTTTAACTCGATCTGTTAGCTGAAGGTCTTTCGGACTGCTGAGTCACAGATGATTAATTCTAACAATATTTTAATTTCCTTCATGATTAGGTAACTAATGACTTGAAATGAGATTGGGTTTTCTAAACTGAATCAGAATTAGGGTGTTGGGCTTTTTTTATGAATTAATTATAATTGATTTATGAAGTGGCACTCTCTAGGGGCCTGACTTCGCAGTGCTTACTGATGAGGCTAAATTCCCACTGAAACCAAAGAGCAATTTTCTTCAATAAGCATTGAAAGATCTGCCCTTAAGACTTAGAAGGTATAACTAGTGATACCTTCTGAGCCACTCTTAGGACTACGATTACAAACACTCCAGAGCTATAATCCTAAAAATACATTCTGCTAAGAACTACAGCAGAATTTCTGAGTAATGTGTACATGTAGTTATCCCAAGAATTGTATGTCTTTCCATGAATACAGTATTTTACTAGCAAAATAAACACAGGAAACTTTAGTTGGAAGTATGTGGGCAGAATACTCCTAAAGTCTCCACCAAATCACCTGTGGATACCCCATGCAGATGCAATTCATTTATTTCCATAATACCTGTTCCTCTTAATCTTTTTCTTGTGATCTCTTGGTGAACTCTCACAATCAAGATTAAGCAGCTGACTGCCTTTTGCAGTCTAGGAAGGAATTCAAAGTCACACCAATGCAGTGTATTGGTGTTTTCCTAACTGATTTCTTCCCATTATTACATAAAGCTACTTGTTTTCAGCAAGAGCAAATGGAAAATTGCTATTTTTTCCAACAACAGAATTTTAAAAACTTCAGTTTTCTTCTTGCAATTAAATATTTTGTGACTTTTTTTTTATTTTTTTATTTAATTACGGAGTTGGCCTTTCAAGGTCCTTTTTGTTATAGACTTACTTCGCAAGAAGCAAGTCTCTCAGAAATGAACAAGTTTTAGAACCATTTTGCTGAGATAATTCCATAGTGCTTTTCACAGCAATCTGGCAGGCATTTTTGACAAAAAAGCTCCTAAAAAGAATTGGCTGTACTTTTAACACTCCAATTTGAGAACAACCTTAAAAGGCCATTCATCAGCTATTAGTACATCTTCATTTTTGAACCAGCTGTTGTATTAAATCTGCACATGAGTTATAGCACCTGTCATCTTCTGATGTCATGAGGTCGCTATGTAAGTATGTGAATGTACTTTTCTCCATTGGCATCCGCGGGTGTTGAATCAACCATGCAGCATCAGTCCTGTGAGAGCTGCGGTTCAGCAGACTAAGAATGACCCCTGATGACTGAACACAACTTTGGGTTCAGTTTCAAAGCTTTAAGAGATTTTAGCTTTTATAGTATTTTGCAGGGAAAGAAATAGGATTTGCACTGACATTTCATAAAGTTATGTCAAAGAGTTTTAGGAAAAAAAATGGAATATCTGCTAATTCTCTGCAAAAAGCAATTACTTCAACAGTAATGTTGAAAACAAAAACAGGAAACAGAGGTATCTGCCTACTGAGCTGAAGTGGGAAAGCACCTGAAGCTGGAAAAGACCGATTTCCTGAACTGTCAGTTTTTTATGTAAAATCAAGCATCTTCTAGAAGCATCTATGAAGAATGAACATTATTCCTGGTGGTCATTTTGTAGCCAAGTATTTCTTCATTATTTTTGGAAAAATACAGTTATTACTGTTTGTTTCTACAGAAACATACGTCACATACTAAGCAGATGTGCAACCACTGCTAAGGTAATCATTTTATGATGATGTTACAGTCTCAAAACCAGTAGCATATTGAAAAGAAATGATCTTATACTCTGTGATAAATGGAATCTGATCAAAAATATAATCTGGAAAACCCTCTGCAATGTATCAGAATCCGCAAAAATGTGTCCACAAAAGACTCAGTTTTATTATGTTGCTCTCCTCCTTTTTGAAGCATCTCTGAAGATATGTCAGAATCCTTTATTGTATCCCTCTGGATGATGGTGACTGATTGCTACCTTGCAGCAAGCGATGCACACACAGAAAAATCTTTTGTCTCTTTGCTTGTGGAAGAAAGAAATTTATTTTTATGCTCTTTTCCCTAACAGATCAGAGCCTGTCCCCAGATAAAACAGATCACCAAGGAGGAAAGGCTGGCTAAAGCAACTGCTTCAAGCCAGATTTTACTAGTTTTCCATGTTAAATTAGTAGTGTCATCTTCTCTCTGAAGCCAGTGGCAGTTGCACAAATGGCCGCTGCTCAGTAAGTACTCAGGTCTAGGAAAACCATAAGTGAGTTCTGCAGGCTTGACCTGGCATGCCTGCATTAACCACAGCTCCCCATGCCACCAAAGAGTAAAGGCAGAGTGAACCACAGCACTGAGAACATCAGAGTTCACTTTTCCTACATATGTTGAGATCTCCCAACACTAACTTGAACTGAATAAGGAGTTCTAGTGGTGAGCCTGCTATCTCACTGCAGCTGAAGGTTCACTTAGCTGAACTTTATCTGCCATCCAGTTTGTGACAGTGACAGGACTTTGCTGGCTGGTTTCTCCACATGAACATAAAGCTGCACAGTCCACTGTAGCTGGTAAATGCCACTTGCCCCGAGCTGCTTGTCTTGCAAGTGTGACAACACTTGCCTATCTGTGACACAGGACTGAGCTGAGATGTCAGGAATCAGACGCAAAATCTACTAGAGGGGACTGTAATGATTCATACTCTCTAAACTAGACCACGAATTCACCAGATGGTGACACATCTTCCCATTAAAAAAACACTTGTCCTAAGTATATGTGTCACACTGATGAATTCCCAGACAAACCCTTACCGACAGGAATAGCTGTTTTCTTGGCCAACACATCAGGTATTGAACCAGGGGCAGTCAAGGCTGAGAATATAAACACAAGCTGAAAATGAATCCTGAGTAGGAAATGGTGTAAAAATTACCACCTGGCACACACTGACCTCTGCAAACACCCTTGCCAGAAAGCCATTTAAGAAACTCTGAAGGTGGTCCTACTTAGATGCCATACAGATTGAGGGAGCTTGTTTCACACCTACAGTTTCTCCCTAAAGAAACATTATTGTGCTTTCTGTCACAAGGTGAAAGCAGGCCTCCATTAGCTAGATGTCTCCTTCGCTTAGGTTCCATGTGATTTAGATATTATCCTGAGTACTGACATTAAACGTCTACAGTGTGAGTTGTGTTTTAATATTCCAAACATTCAGGGAATAGGTATCAGGCTGTGTAATCCAAATGTTAATTTGGTCTTCTGAAGAGCATCAGGATGAATTCTTATCAGCACTTCTGCATTAGCTTCTGAGCTGAGTTTTAATACCGTATGTGAAGATGAAAGAGTTGATCAAATGTAGAAACTACCAGCTGATTTAGAAGGTCAGTATTACAGTGGGTAAGTTGCCTAAGAACAGATTTCCATTTTCAACCTTGTGTTGGCCTGCAAAATTAGATCTCAGTCCAAGCAAGAATAAAGCGTGTTCTCCCAGAAGACTCTGGTCTGATTGTTGAGTGAAGCTGGCGGAACAGCAGGATTTCTGATTTGTGAAAAACAGTTTTTTGGAGAAGCAGGGAATGATATTTGGTTTTACTCTGAATCAGACCAAAAATGTTATTTGTATTTTTTATTTTTCAAATTTCTCACGAACTGGAAACTGAGAGAATATTTCATTCGGACAGTCCCAGCACGTGAAACTTCCTCCAGGAAATAACTTCGCTGCACCCAGCAGCTGCTGGGTGAAATCAACATTCTTGGGACTTTCACGCTTCCTAATCATCCACCAAGGCTGCCAGGGCTCGCCATTCCACAGCTCTGCCTCCCTGCTCCTGACCTAGCAGCCACAGCCCAGCTCCCCAGCACACAGCAGCTGGTCCCAAACCCCCAATTCCCACAAGTGCGCCCAGGGCTTTCAAGCTCCATACTATGGAGACTGCTGCAGTTGAGAAGGCTTAATGAAGGATCTGT